>JAPJBO010001230.1:7500-58057 GCA_030068145.1 Diplonema papillatum | reverse complement strand
GTTCAGCGGGAGTTGAGAGTCTCTGCCAAGGTGCTAGCCGCCGCCGTGGGCCAAGCGATCAAAAAGAACCAGCGACACAACCTATTAACACTCGCAGGCGGTCGCACCCACCAGCCAGAACGCCCCCGGCTGCGCCATCATCGACGCAATCATCATCGTTTACGACAAGGCCGCGTCGTTGTAGGCGCACGGCACCAACAACGTAATGATTCTCTCTCTGATGACAGCCACACATATAGGTGGATGGGGAGACAAAGAAATACATAGTTACTTACTTTCCACACTTTTGTTCTTGTTGCGCAGCCAGCTACGATGAAGCAGGACAAACCGGATTTGTAGGCTACAAGTGCTGTTCCAATCCATTCGCTTGGAGGATGGTAAACCAACCCCAACTCCACCACACAGGAATGTTAACAGAGAAAACACCCACATCGCAAACAGCGCTGGCGAAGGAGTCTTGTGGCAGATACAGGTACTATTTTGACTTCTTCCGGTTTTTCACGCTCTTTTTCGCTCGCTTTTCGTTGATTCATAAGATCTCTGTTTCGTGTGTACAAAGTCGGTTTCGGTGGTTGCGCCTTCGGCGCTTGAATCTTTTATTAAGAGAGATCGCTCAGGTTGTTCCCAGTCGATTTCAGTGTGTGGGGTCTCAATCTCAGTGAGTTTGCGATTCGTTCGCAACACTAACAGTTCGTCTGCCTAGGAGCACTTGATTTCAGTGTGTGGGAGTCCCAACTTCAGCGCGTTTGCGATTCGTTTGCAACTATACAGTCGTCTGGCCTTGGAGCACTTGCAGGTCGTACTTTCCCCCGACGGGGTTTCCGACTTGTTCCGGTTTTACAGGCTACTTTTTGCTCACTTTTCGTTGATTCATAAGATCTCTGTTTCGTGTGTACAAAGTTGGATTGGGTGGTTGCGCCTTCGGCGCTTAAATATTTTATTAAGAGAGATCGCTCAGGTTGTTCTCAGTCGATTTCAGTGTGTGGGGTCCCAATCTCAGCGTGTTTGCGATTCGTTCGCAACACTAACAGTTCGTCTGCCTAGGAGCACTTGATTTCAGTGTGTGGGAGTCCCAACTTCAGCGTGTTTGCGATTCGTTTGCAACACTATACAGTCGTCTGGCCTTGGAGCACCTGCATCTCGTGCTTTCCCCCGATGGGGTTTCCGACTTGTTCCGGTTTTACAAGCTACTTTTTGCTCGCTTTTCGTTGATTCATAAGATCTCTGTTTCGTGTGTACAAAGTTGGATTGGGTGGTTGCGCCTTCGGCGCTTAAATATTTTATTAAGAGAGATCGCTCAGGTTCTTCTCAGTCGATTTCAGTGTGTGGGGTCCCAATCTCAGCGTGTTTGCGATTCGTTCGCAACACTAACAGTTCGTCTGCCTAGGAGCACTTGATTTCAGTGTGTGGGAGTCCCAACTTCAGCGTGTTTGCGATTCGTTTGCAACACTATACAGTCGTCTGGCCTTGGAGCACCTGCATCTCGTGCTTTCCCCCGATGGGGTTTCCGACTTGTTCCGGTTTTACAAGCTACTTTTTGCTCGCTTTTCGTTGATTCATAAGATCTCTGTTTCGTGTGTACAAAGTTGGATTGGGTGGTTGCGCCTTCGGCGCTTAAATATTTTATTAAGAGAGATCGCTCAGGTTCTTCTCAGTCGATTTCAGTGTGTGGGGTCCCGATCTCAGCGTGTTTGCGATTCGTTTGCAACACTAAACAGTCGTCTGGCCTTGAAGCCCTTGAAGGTCGTTTGAGTGTCGGGGCAGCACAACCCTGATTCGTGGGCTACAAGCGGTCCCCTACATCACCACACAGGAAAGTTGGAAGCAGAGAAGCCACCCCCAGAAGCGGTATGGGAGTCATTGCCGATCTGTGGAAGGTACAGGTACTTTTTGAAGTGCACTTTTCGCTGATACAATATGCAAAAACCATACAGGACATTGAAACGGCCTCGGAAACGTGCCGGCCTTAGTTCTTGTTGGCTAAACAGTGGTATGCTGTAGCATCTTTTCGTGATTCGTTCGCAACACGAGCAGTTTAGGAGCACTTGATTGCAGTGTATACTTGAGCTCAGCGTGTTTGTGATCTGTTTGCAACACTTTAAAGTCGTCTGCCTCGGATCACTTCATTTCAGACTACGACTAGAGTATTGCTGCAAGTGCTCAAGTGCAAACTGCTACTATTACGGCCGTGAAGCGCACACCGGACACAAAGCAAGACGACCGCATGACACGACACGTGCAAAGAGTTCTAAGGTCGATAGCGGCTTTGTGCAGTATCATCACAAGCACCTGGTCTTTTTTTAGAGTTGTCGTTTTCAGAGTTCTTTTTTTCCGACGTTTTTTCTCGACATTTTTTCACCTTTCCCCCCCCAATTATTTTTCCGAAACTTTCTCCGAAAAAGGTACCGATAAGGTCGCAACCTCAAAAATAGGTACCGATAAGGTCGCAACCTCCAAAAGAGGTACCGATACCGTCGCACTCTCAAAAGGTACCGATAAGGTCGCACCTCGTCTTTTTTTCAGACTGCTTTTTTCTCGAAAAAAAATTTTCCGTTTTTTCTTCTTCAAAAAGGTACCGATAAGGTCGCAACCCCAAAAAGGTACCGATAAGGTCGCAACCTCCAAAAAAGGTACCGATAAGGTCGCAACCTCCAAAAGAGGTACCGATAAGGTCGCAACCTCCAAAAGAGGTACCGATAAGGTCGCAACCTCCAAAAGAGGTACCGATAATGTCGCAACCTCCAAAAGAGGTACCGATAAGGTCGCAACCCCAAAAAGGTACCGATAAGGTCGCACCTCAAAAAGGTACCGATAAGGTCGCAACCCCCAAAAGGTACCGATAAGGTCGCAACCCAGAAATGGGCAAAAGAGGTACCGATAAGGTCTCATGCGACGTTATCGGGACCGCCGCCCTCGCTCTGTTGCACCATCAGCCAGTGCTGGCCAGGCGGGAATTCCAGCTCCACAGCACATGTCAGAACGGCAATTGCACGACCAGTGTCGTGTTTTGGTCGGAAAGGTGGTCGTGTACTCGCTAAGACCTGTGGGTTCCAATGAGCCGTACAAGCTGCATGCAGGGCATCTGGCAACTAGTGGTGAACGGTATGAAGTGCGGGCATCAGTAGCAAATAACGAACTGCATGGGGTGGTTCAGCACACGGGCCCAGAGCAAGTCTATCCACTCCCTGCGGACGGGTACACATACAGCCGCATTCTGGATGCCACAGTGCATCAAACAGAGCAGGCAGTCAATGTCATTGCTGGATTGAAAAGCGAAGCGGCTTTGAAGGATGAGCAACTCAAGGCCTTGCAGCTGCAAGTGACAGCTTTGTTGAACAAGCTTGAAGAACTGACTCCACAGGGCAGTGGAATGGTGGCAGGCAACAAGGCGCCAGCAGAAGAGGACAACTCGAAGGTGGTGTTTCCGGCGGATGCTGATGATGTCGTGCAATGGGCTGATGACATTGGGGCGGACCCGCATCGGCTCATCTACCATCTGGAGTCAAGGTACCTGAGTGGCATGGCCCATCTGCCAGGTGGAGAGCAGTTGGAGGAGGCATTTCACAGTCTACGATTGTGGGTGATGGGGGTTGCGTACTTCGATGGATGGCAGGGGACTCCACAACGAGAAGCCGGCAACAATCTGTTGAGGTTGGTCCGCATGCAATACAACTATGTGCGGTACAAGGTCCCCAGACGCGAGTTGAAGGTCGAATTGGCGAAGCAGGGTGAGGGCCCTTCAGGTCCTACGAACACCGTCGACAAAGCTGCGGCGGTTGTCATGCAGCGCATGAACAAGAAAGTGCAGCGTTCAACTCCAGCTTGGAAGAAGAGTCAGGGAAAAGCCACGGCCGGGGCGAAATGACTGGGTCCGCTCCGGCTGCAACCAACAACGCCAGTATTCAACAACAACAACAACAAAACTATGCAATTCTTCCACGTCAGCAACGGCAAAGTGAAAAGAAAGTCCGTAAGTTCCATGACGGCCTCAACGCCCTACAACGTATTACAAAGCGGGCTTCCAAGCGCGCCTGTGAATGCACGCTCGTGCCACTGCACTCTCGACACCAATCAACTCGGCCCTACATATGGCAACGGGGCCCCAGTCGAGGCTCAACCTACTACCCTTCTCGGACGTATGGTCCTTCAGCATCTTGCTGGAGGCATGAGCCCTACGACGGGTCGCAGAACTGGCGAGAACAAGACTACAACCGAGGTAGCGACAGCACGACTGCAAGAGCTCGTGGCACAGATGTGGGCACATTTAACAACAGCCCAGCGCCGGCACCTGTGGAGGCGCTTTCAAGCTTGGACCACTTCCAACAACCTTCCGACCAATCCGGATTCAGCATGCCTTTTTGTGGCGGCTACCGGTATACGGAGACAGGGAATGCTGGCCTATGCGAAGAGCTTCTCCGGCATGTTTCGCCACATGGGAGTGCCCAACCACATGGTGGGGTACACAGCCCAGTGGTGCTGATATCGAGGCTCGCGAAGCACAAGGCGCCGGAGCAAATCGCCGACACGACGCTGCGCTACGGGGGCGACCCTGTGGCAATGGCAAGATTGCTGGCCACCGCGACGGTTACCTCTCTCCTTTAGATGGGTTTCTGACTTCTTTTTCGCAACCTCTGTTCCAACAACATAGCAGGTTCTCTATCACCAGGAGAAGCAAGAGGACAAGGTTGCCGGAGTCAGAGACTGAGAGGGCATCGCCTCTGCATGTTTCAGGCATTCCGCCCATGGATGTCGAAGAGCTGAAGAGCAGAATGTCACCGTCAGCCCTTCGTAGATTCGAAAAAGTATGGCGCTTGACCTTTTTCTCTCAGGACTTCAAGAATGCCACACAGAGCTTTTACGATCGGCCATCGATGTTCACAAGATCACACGCTGTAACACTCTTTGAACGCGGCATCGTTTCAAAAGCCGAAGGGCCAGGACCGTATCAGAATATCCCTTTCACTGTTCTTGAAGAGAAAGAGAGCGGTCTGCGTCAGAGATTCATCCTGTGGACGAGGGAGGCAAATGAACTCCTCGGAAATCAAGGATATGAGGCACAAGTGCCGATTGAGCACATATCAGCTTACCTGCCTGCCGTAAACAGCGACAGCGGCACAACACGGGACTTTAGAACTGGGTTTTACGCAATTGAAATACCTGTTCAGTGCCGGTGGCTATTCCGCTTTTCCGATGCGGATGGCAATTGGTGGGCGATGAACCGCTTGCCGATGGGACACTGTTGTGCTCCCGAATTGATGCACACACTAGCTGCTGTGGCAGCGGGTGATCCAGTTTATGTGCGACCAGCATATGCGGCCAAGGGTGTGACTGTACACGTATGGATTGACAACATCCGATACACTGGCCGAACCAATGCAGTGAAAAGGGAGTCAGCCCGCTTAGACAGAACAGCCGAGCAGTGTGCGATTTCATGGAAGCATGAAGACTCACAGACAGATGCAAAGCAGTACACATTTTTAGGTGTAGACTGGGATCATCAACAAGGAGTCGTTCGGCCTTCTGCTAAAACGAGAGATAGACTCGAGGCAGTCGATGTGTCTGAAAAACTAACAGCCGCCGAGCTGGAGTCGCTAGGCGGCAGGTTGTTGCATGCTTCTGCTGTCTCTGGGGTGTTTCCGGGGACTTACTGGTTTGCCTTGAAGTTTTTACGGAGAGTGGTGAATCACTTGAACCGCGGCACAAGGCAACCAAACTCTTTGGTCCACATTCCACCCTCCGTCTCAGGCGAGCACAGCAGGAAAGAAAAGTCCACACCAAAGCCAAATCAGCGTTCACTGTTTTTGTGGATGCTAGCTTGAAAGGATGGGGAGGTGTCATCGTGAACAATGACACAATCGAAGTTTTTATTCACGGTGAAGAATGGTCGCCCTATTTCAAAACACGCCATATTAATGAGTTGGAAGCACGTGCCTTGTTTTGTGTTTTGCAGGTACTACCATGTCAGGCTGCTGGTTGTTCGATCAGTATTTTTGTCGACAACACGACAGTAGTGGGCGCAACGAGAAAGAAACATTGCGCCAAAAGCAAGTTATTAAACGATTCGGTCGTTGGTGCGTTGCAACTGTTAAAGGATCGAAGGTGTGTGTTCTCCCTTCAGTGGGTGAAATCAGCATCCAATCCGGCGGATCTGCCTTCACGGGTTCATCCAGCAAAAATGTCAGAGGACAACGAGAAGGAGGTATCACTGGCGGTGAGGAGGTTTTTCTCGGGACTGGCGTAGTGGAGGCGGCATGTGACCTTGTTCTCCACAAGGCTTTCTTGTTTCTTCCACAACGTTTGTCTAAGATCCTGAGCTTGTTTCTCATTTGCCTTCTTCTTATTTCTACGTGGCTGAAAGCGCAGGGAAGACGATTCTGCAGATTCATCTGGGGAATCAACGACCCGAAGATTGCCACTCCGGTGTCGCTTTTCAACGAACCGTGATCCAGGAGGGCGGTGAAGGGGTGAAAACCGAAAGTTTGAAGCCCGCCCACCCATCCCCCTGTGACCTTGTTCTCCACAAGGCTTTCTTGTTTCTTCCACAACGTTTGTCTAAGATCCTGAGCTTGTTTCTCATTTGCCTTCTTCTTATTTCTACGTGGCTGAAAGCGCAGGGAAGACGATTCCTTGAAGGTCGTTTAAGTGTCGGGGCAGCACAACCCTGATTCGTGGGCTACAAGCGGTCCCCTACATCACCTACATCACCACACAGGAAAGTTGGAAGCAGAGAAGCCACCCCCAGAAGCGGTATCATGCAGGGTCAAAACCTTGTGTCTTTTTGAAAATGGCAAAAAAAAAAATTCCAGAAAAAAAATGGGTTTTTTGAATTTTAAAAGTTTGGAACAAACTCTGCAGTAATTTTTGAGGAAGTTGAGCAAAATTTTTTTTTTCCGAAAAATTTTTTAGGGCTCCATCGGCCCTGCGGGAGCGTTTCGAAAAGACACAAGGTTTCGACCCTGCATGGTATGGGAGTCATTGCCGATCTGTGGAAGGTACAGGTACTTTTTGAAGTGCACTTTTCGCTGATACAATATGCAAAAACCATACAGGACATTGAAACGGCCTCGGAAACGTGCCGGCCTTAGTTCTTGTTAGCTAAACAGTGGTATGCTGTAGCATCTTTTCGTGCACTATCCCGCTGATTCGTTCGCAACACGAGCAGTTTAGGAGCACTTGATTGCTGTGTATACTTGAGCTCAGCGTGTTTGTGATCTGTTTGCAACACTTTAAAGTCGTCTGCCTCGGATCACTTCATTTCAGACTACGACTAGAGTATTGCTGCAAGTGCTCAAGTGCAAACTGCTACTATTACGGCCGTGAAGCGCACACCGGACACAAAGCAAGACGACCGCATGACACGACACGTGCAAAGAGTTCTAAGGTCGATAGCGGCTTTGTGCAGTATCATCAGAGTTCTTTTTTTCCGACGTTTTTTCTCGACATTTTTTCACCTTTCCCCCCCCAATTATTTTTCCGGAACTTTCTCCGAAAAAGGTACCGATAAGGTCGCAACCTCAAAAATAGGTACCGATAAGGTCGCAACCTCCAAAAGAGGTACCGATACCGTCGCACTCTCAAAAGGTACCGATAAGGTCGCACCTCGTCTTTTTTTCAGACTGCTTTTTCTCGAAAAAAAATTTTCCGTTTTTTCTTCTTCAAAAAGGTACCGATAAGGTCGCAACCCCAAAAAGGTACCGATAAGGTCGCAACCTCCAAAAAAGGTACCGATAAGGTTGCAACCTCCAAAAGAGGTACCATGCAGGGTCAAAACCTTGTGTCTTTTTGGAAATGGCGAAAAAAAAAAATTCCGGAAAAAAATTGGGTTTTTTGAATTTTAAAATTTTGTAACAAACTCTGCAGTAATTTTTGAGGAAGTTGAGCAAAATTTTTTCTCTCACTCTGAGAAGTTTTTTTCACTGGCAGTGGGCAAAAAACCAATTTTACCCACTGTGTTTTTTTCACTAGTGAAAAAAAACACCCAGTTTTTTTTTCACTAGTGAAAAAAAAACTTTTTTTCTTCACTAGTGAAAAAAAAACTTTTTTTTTCACTGGTGCCAATTTTTTTTTTCCCCCATTTTTTTGGCTGAAAGGAGTCAAGAACAGGTCAGAAGTGCATTTGTATGCAGTTTTGGCTGCCCCGGCTAAATCATGCTGAACCACGCCCCCCCCACCCAAACACACGACCAAACCAGCACTATCCGGCAGTGTGGCAAACCTGGCACCTGCCAGTTCAAAAAACTTCCATTGTGAGAGAAAAAAAGTCTCTCACTGGTCAAATGTGGTCGGAAATTGGGGAAAAATCCCCACTGTGCGTTCGTTTCTTGTTTTTCGGGTTTCGGGGGCCTTTCCGAGGTCCCTCGGGGGTGGAAAAGGCCTCTCGGCAGGGAAAACGGTCGCCACTCGGGACCCCTTCGGGGCCCCTCGTGGCGACCGTTTTCCCTGCCTCGAGGCCTTTTCCACCCCCTCGGGACCTCTACAAGGCCCCCTCAACCCGAAAAACAAAAACTCACTACAGTGGGTTTTCCCCAATTTCTCCCACTTTGACCAGTGAGAGAACGTATATTTTTTCCAACTTTTTTTTTTGGGGTCCATCGGCCCCGCGGGAGCGTTTTAAAAAGACACAAGGTTTTGACCCTGCATGGTACCGATAACGTCGCAACCCCAAAAAGGTACCGATAAGGTCGCACCTCAAAAAGGTACCGATAAGGTCGCAACCCCCAAAAGGTACCGATAAGGTCGCAACCCAGAAATGGGCAAAAGAGGTACCGATAAGGTCTCATGCGACGTTATCGGGACCGCCGCCTCTAACATGCCCGACATTGTTTAACATGCAGGGTCAAAACCTTGTGTCTTTTTGAACGCTCCCGCGGGGCCGATGGAGCCCTAAAAATTTTTTTGGAAAAAAAAAAATTTGCTCAACTTCCTCAAAAATTACCGCAGAGTTTGTTCCAAACTTTTAAAATTCAAAAAACCCATTTTTTTTCTGGAAATAAAATTTTTGCCATTTTCAAAAAGACACAAGGTTCTGACCCTGCATGTTAACATGCAGGGTCAAAACCTTGTGTCTTTTCAAAACGCTCCCGCGGGGCCGATGGAGCCCTAAAAAAAATTTTGGAAAAAAAAAAATTTGCTCAACTTCCTCAAAAGTTGCTGCAGAGTTTGTTCCAAATTTTTAAAATTCAAAAAACCCAATTTTTTCTGGAATTTTTTTTTTTGCCATTTTCAAAAAGACACAAGGTTTTGACCCTGCATGTTAAAGAGTTGT
This sequence comes from Diplonema papillatum, assembly GCA_030068145.1. Classification (NCBI taxonomy): domain Eukaryota; phylum Euglenozoa; class Diplonemea; order Diplonemida; family Diplonemidae; genus Diplonema; species Diplonema papillatum. The sequence goes on along the minus strand of JAPJBO010001230.1, from coordinate 48,792 downwards.
CTTATATCATGCAGGGTCAAAACCTTGTGTCTTTTTAAAACGCTCCCGCGGGGCCGATGGAGCCCTAAAAATTTTTTCGGAAAAAAAAAATTTGCTCAACTTCCTCAAAAATTACTGCAGAGTTTGTTCCAAACTTTTAAAATTCAAAAATAGCATTTATTCACCGAGAGAAAAGTCGGTTTCTTGCACGAGGTTTTCCAGATTGCCACGAGAGCCCGCAGGGCTCGAGTGGCAATCTGGAAAACCGAGTGCAAGAAAACGACGTCTCGAGGTAAGAAGATTGCTTTACTGCCGCATCACCTGACTTTTCTGCGTCCGAGAGAGCTACACACAGGGTGTGGGAGACGCCGAAGGCCAAGAAAGATGGCGTGCCACACACCAGCTACTGGCCAAGTTCCTGTCGTGTACAACAGCACAGTCGGCTCACACAATGTACGCTGCACGTCAGCTTCCCAAGTTTCCATGGCACTGGCGGTCTCCGACTCCTGCTCCGCATCCTGCAACGAATGAGCTGGTCCTGCCATTCGAATCATTCTTCCGTTCGCTCAGTAGTGTCAGATCATGCGCGTCAACCTTGTCCCTTGCTGTTCTTTGGCACTGTGACTTCCACAGGAGTGCACCTGAATTGCCCACGAAGACACCGGATTGCCCACGAATGCACCTGTATTGCCCACAAATGCACCTGGAAACCAAAACTGCTATGCGTGCAAGAAAAGTAGTTATGCGTGCAAGAAAAGTAGTTATGCGTGTAAGAATATACGTTCTCTCACTGGTCAAAATGAGAGAAAAACGGAAAAACTCACTGGTAGTGAGTTTTTTTTTATCGGGTTGAGGGGGCCATGTGTAAGCCCCGAGGGGCTGGGAAATGCCTCGAGACAGAAAAAAACGCCCCAAGGGACATCGAGCCGGAGCGAAGCGGAGGCGAGACGTCCCGAGGGGCGTTTTTTTCTGTCGAGAGGCATTTCCCAGCCCCGAGGGGCTCACACAAGGGGCGGGTCTGGATCAACCCAATCTGGATCAATAAAAACTGGATCAAAAAAAACTGGATCAATGAAAACTGGATCAACTTTCCTGGTCAAAAAACTGGATCAAACTTTGATCCAGTTTTTTTCAGGTGGGTACACCTGGATCAAAAAAAACTGGATCAACTTTTTTGATCCAGTTTTTTTCAGGTGGGTACACCTGGATCAAAAAAAACTGGATCAAAAAAAACTGGATCAAAAAAAACTGGATCAAGAAAAACTGGATCAAAAAAAACTGGATCAAAAAAAACTGGATAAAAAAAAACTGGATCAAAAAAAACTGGATCAAGAAAAACTGGATCAAAAAAAACTGGATCAAAAAAAACTGGGTCAAAAAAAAACTGGATCAAAAAAAAACTGGATCAAAAAAAACTGGTCAAAAAAAACTTGATCAGCTTTTTTGGTCAGTTTCTGGACCAAAAAGTTGTTAGAAGGGTCACTCGGCAAATCAAATCAATTCAATCAAGTGTTGTCCACTTCAACTGTCCTGTTGTGCTGGTGGGACTCAAAGCAGAAATGAAAGGGAGCAGGAGACAGAAGATTGAAGAATGGTTGAAGGAAGAGTAAGAAAATAACAGAAAGGTGTGCCTCAAGACAGAAACCTGGTTTAGCCTGTGTCTCTTCCAAAAGGGAAGATCAAGACAGAAATCCAGTTTGACCTGTATTGGCACCACACTCAACCCACCCCACCCACCTCACTTGCACCCACCTCACTCACACCATCCCACCCACACCACCCATTCACACCCACCCCACTCTTACCCACACCAGCCACTCACACCCACCTCACTCACACCCACCCACACCACCCATTCACACCCACCTCACTCACACCCACCACACCTCACACACACCCACCCCACACCTACCCACCCCACCACACACCCACCTCACCCACACCCACCCTCTCACCCAACCCATCCCACCCACTCACACCCACCCACACCACCCACCTCACTCACACCCACACCACCACTCACCCACCTCACACCCACCCACACCACCCATTCACTCACACCTCACTCACCACCCACCCACAGCCACTCTCACCCACACCACCCACTCACACCCACACCCACCTCACTCACCCTCACATCACCTCACTCACACCACACACACCCACAGCCACTCACACCCACACACCCACCTCACTCACCCACTCACATCACTCACTCACCTCACACCACCACTCACACCCCAACACCTCACCCACCCACCCCACACCCACACACCCACCTCACTCAACCCACCCACATCACTCACTCCACCTCACAATACACCCACACAACACCACAAATCTGGATCAATAAAAACTGGATCAATATGGCCAAAAAAACTGGATCAACTTTTTGATCCAGTTTTTATTGATCCAGTTTTTTGACCAGGAAAGTTGATCCAGTTTTTTTCAGGTGGGTAGACCTGGATCAAACTTTGATCCAGTTTTTTCCTGGTGGGTATACCTGGATCAAAAAAAACTGGATCAAAAAAAACTGGATCAAAAAAAACTGGATCAAAAAAAACTGGATCAATGTCATCAAAAAAACTGGATCAAAAAAAGCTGGATCATTATGGTCAAAAAAAAAACTGGATCAATTTTTTGATCCAGTTTGTGGGCAAAGTTGATCCAGACCCGCCAAGAAAACGACGTCTCGAGGTAAGAAGATTGCTTTACTGCCGCATCACCTGACTTTTCTGCGTCCGAGAGAGCTACACACAGGGTGTGGGAGACGCCGAAGGCCAAGAAAGATGGCGTGCCACACACCAGCTACTGGCCAAGTTCCTGTCGTGTACAACAGCACAGTCGGCTCACACAGTGTACGCTGCACGTCAGCATCCCAAGTTTCCATGGCACTGGCGGTCTCCGACTCCTGCTCCGCATCCTGCAACGAATGAGCTGGTCCTGCCATTCGAATCATTCTTCCGTTCGCTCAGTAGTGTCAGATCATGCGCGTCAACCTTGTCCCTTGCTGTTCTTTGGCACTGTGACTTCCACAGGAATGCACCTGAATTGCCCACGAAGACACCGGATTGCCCACGAATGCACCTGTATTGCCCACAAAAGCACCTGGAAACCAAAACTGCTATGCGTGCAAGAAAAGTAGTTATGCGTGCAAGAAAAGTAGTTATGCGTGCAAGAAAAGTAGTTATGCGTGCAAGAAAAGTAGCTATGAGTGTAAGAAAAGTAGCTCTCAAGGATGCAGAAAAGTCAGGTGCCAGGCAGTAAAAGTAGTTATGCATGTAAGAATATACGTTCTCTCACTGGTCAAAATGAGAGAAAAACGGAAAAACTCACTGGTAGTGGGTTTTTTTTTATCGGGTTGAGGGGGCCTTGTGTGAGCCCCGAGGGGCTGAGAAATGCCTCGAGACAGAAAAAAAACGCCCCGAGGGACGTCGAGCCGGAGCGAATTTTTCTGGAATTTTTTTTTTTGCCATTTTCAAAAAGACACAAGGTTTTGACCCTGCATGATATGTCCTATAGCTTTGGTATACCTTCATGGGCTTACCCGTCAGGGTTGCTTTGGGAATACACGTTACCTCACTGGTCTGAGTGGGGAAAATTGGTGAAAACTCACTGGGTGTGAGTTTTTGTTTACGCAAGGGGGCCTTGTTGAGGTCCCGAGGGGGTGGGAAAGGCCTCGAGGCTGGAAAAAAGGCTGTCCCGAGGGAGTCCGGAGCGGCGCGGAGCGCCACGGAGGACTACCCGAGGGACAGCCTTTTTTCCTGCCGAGAGGCTTTCCCACCACCCGAGGGACCGTCAAACAAGGCCCCCGAGACACCGTAACAAGAAAAACTCACAACCCAGTGATGTTTTCACACAGTTTCACCCACACAGACCAGTGAGGTACGATTATTTACCACACGGAATCAGTTTTACCGAACACCCAAGCCCAGACTTGACAATGTGCCCAGGTCTCACTGACAAGCCAGGGTGGGGCAGGGGGTGCGTCCTGTTTCCGTTTGGACTCAAGAGACAGGGGGCACTTTTCTCACCACGAACACAAAAAATCCTGCTCCCGAGGTCATTCAGGGCACTTTTTCAGAAAACAAAAAAAGGAGTGGGGGAAAGTGGAAAGGAGTGGGGGAAAGTGGAAAGGAGTGGGGGAAAGTGGAAAAGGAGTGGGGGAAAGTGGGAAATCCCAATTTCCCCCACTGTTTTTTCGAAAATTTTTTATCTCAAAAAAATTGCCATAAACACGCCCCAAAAGGGTGGGAGATTAATTTTTCGAAGAAAACAGTGGGGGAAAGTGGGATTTTACGCTCACTGGGTGTGAGGTAACATGCAGGGTCAGAACCTTGTGTCTTTTTAAAACGCTCCCGCGGGGCCGATGGACCCCAAAAAAAAATTTTGGCAAAAAAAAAATTTGCTCAACTTCCGCAAAAATTACCGCAGAGTTTGTTCCAAAATTTTAAAATTCAAAAAACCCATTTTTTTTCTGGAAATAAAATTTTGGCCATTTCCAAAAAGACACAAGGTTCTGACCCTGCATGGTAAACTGATTTTAGTGTTGTAAAAAATGTAACATACAGAGAGCTCTAAAATGTAAAATACAGAGAGCTCTCTGTATTTTGCATTTTTAGTGAAAAAGCGCTAAAAATGTAAAATACAGAGAGATCTTGTACAGTGTTGACATTTCCTCACCACCAGAGCCTCAGTAGAGGGTGGTAGTCAACAAGGCGCGTTTTTTTTTTAAGGTGGAGTGTCGCAGGGTATTAGTTTGAAGGCTTCCAGGGTTTGCAGATTCAGACCGTTACTATGGGGTGGTTTTGGGCGGTGTTTCGGTGCCGTTTTCGCCGATGTACGGCGTCTTGGGGCGGAGCCGACACATCCCCACAACTTCGTTTGGCAAAAGAGGGATCTTCATGGGTCCTTTAGGGTCAATTATGGTCACCCCGTCAGTTTGGCGACACATTTTGCGGGCGTTTTTTCAACCTACACCAGACTGGATCAAGTGTTTCGGGGGTTTCTGGATGCTTCTGGGTTCCCTGTGGGGTTGCGCTCCAAAAACAGTCAAAATCGTAAACAGACAGTCTCATCAGGCAGCTGAAGGGGGGTGGACCTGGGGACCTATTTTCCTATGATTCCTATGATAATAGGTCCACAGTTTTGGTGTGCGCCGCCGTGCTTACAACAACATTTTTAGCGTCATTTTTAGCAACATCGCGCCGAAGGCGCGACGGAAAATTTGGGCAAAAATAACTCCGCCCCCCTTTATCATACATGGGCAACTCTTAGCTCGTGTGGGATACTCAACTGGCAAACAGGACCTTGATCTGGTAATGAAGCACAGTGGCAGCTGCAACCTGCCGACCCAAAGCTGAACACAATTGAACGGCAGTGGCTGGGTCTCAGCAGCGGAGGCTCAGCAGCCTTCCGCTACAAACACCACACCCCCCGCCCATATTTACTTTAGACACCGTTTTTTGAACATTTTTTTTTGAGAAAAGTACCTTAGGGGCCTAGGAACAAATTTAAATGACCTTAGGGGCCTAATCGGGGACCTTTAGGTCCTCAAAATGATTTAAAAATTTGTTTTTCCCGGGGGAAAAATACGAACATGCTCAAAAATCGCTAAGTACAATGCCTGCACAAAATACTGGGCAAAATTTGTCAACAATTTGAAAAATGCATTTTGGGGCCTTTAGGTCCTCAAAATGATTTAAAATTTGTTGTCCATTGGGAATTGTGCCGAAAATGTACTTGTCAAAAAATTTCGAAAAAATTTCGAAAAAAATTTCGAAAAAAATTTCGAAAAAAATTTCGAAAAAAATTTCGAAAAAAATTTCGAAAAAAATTTCGAAAAAAATTTCGAAAAAAATTTCGAAAAAAATTTTGAAAAAAATTTCGAAAAAAATTTCGAAAAAAATCCACACACAGAACCAACAACAGGGCATGACATCGGGCAAACCCGGGAGGTGAGGAGGTGGGGGTGAAGCAATCTGGCAACAGGACGCGAACGTTAGGCTCGAAGAACGGCCACAGTCACAGAATATGAAAACAGGAGGGTTCACCTGTATAGAGTGCAATTCTCTAAAATCCTTCAGGAACCGAAAATGCAGCCACAAAACAACCCCGCAACTAGCACCCAACACAGGGTGCCCGAAAAACATCCAGAAAGTTCGAAAACTTGCTCTAGGTCGGTGCAGGTTGAAGAACCGGCCGGTAGAAGAATAATGTCCCACAGAGCAGACAAAGAGACAGTCCCTGAATTCGTGGTGTGTTTGCCTGTCGAGTGCTATTCTCTCCGAAACCTCGGATCTCTAAGTGAACTGCCGCGCTGAAATTGCACTCTCAAATCTCATATCGATCAGGCATTAACAAAACGGAATAGGGTGGGATGGCTACATCAAGCGACGCAATGACAGCCATATGGCGCCTGCCATTCAAGAACAACAACGACCGCCAGCGGTTGATTCTACACGCGATCCAGTGCAACATCACCGCGGCAGTGCTTGGCATCCCAAAAGAGTGCCCCCGCGAGGAGCTGGTTGCGTGCTTGCTGAGGAACTGCAATGAGTTCCCACCGGCGCAAATACAGCCCGCTTCCTGTTACCAGATTGCACCCCCGGCCTCCTCGCCCCCTGCCCCCGACGTGCCCCCAACCCCTGATGCAGCAAACAGGCCCAATGTGGCCTCGGCCAACCCCTCAGCCGACATCGCATCCACAGGCCCTGTTGTTGGTTCTGTGTTCCTTACGTGTATCGAGTTCACGGAGAGCGTTATCGTGCCGAGTCTGCGCGATGGTCGAACGTCGATTGTCCGGAAATCAAACGCAATTCGCGTTCGCTTCACCTGCAAACAGCCCCTCCGAGACGGCTCGACTTGCGGGTTCGAGTGCGTTGCGTATCGCAGTGATGCAGCATTAAGACAACTGCGAGTTTCGCGAAACACGGCGCACACATGTGACAAGGCGTCGCAGAAGGCTGGCATGTGTGCCCGTCTGAAATCGGAGTGGTTGCAGCCCCACATTCGGCAGTGGCTTGTCGAGGACTGGAACCTGGGGGTAGCCGAAATCGTTTCCAAGACTAAGGTGTTGTTCGACATTGTGTTGACCCCCCGGGTTGCGGGGATGCTGTATCAAAGCCAGATGCAGTTCTTGGGGTACGACACCAAGATTGCGTACAGCAAGCTGCGGTCACTGTTCGAGGAGATCGAGCGTCGAGACCCCGGGTCGATTTGCAAGGTACACGCGACGAATGAGCGCTTCGGCTTTGCGTTCATGGCGTTTAGCGCGAGCATAGCTGCGTGCCGACACGCCGTTCCGCTGGTTTCTGTCGACGGCACTCACCTGCATCACGGGGGCATCCTGTTTTGCGCTGTCGCGCTCGATGGCATGGGTCGCCTGGGGGTTTGGCCTCGTTGAGGATGCGGCAACGTGGGGTTGCTTCTTCGAACACCTCGCAGAGATGTTGCCCCCTGGGTGTACGGTGATCAGCGACCGTGACAAGGGTCTCGTGGCTGCGGCTCCTGCCAAGTTGACGGGACGCCCCCAGCTGGTCTGTGTTGCACACGTTGTGCGAAACGTAAAAGCGCTATTTAACACAGCGATCAGCGAGACAGTCCTGCCTCTTGCGCACGCGTCATCGGAGGTGGAGTACAACAGACTGCTCGGAAAGGTGCGCGAACAAAACACTGCCGCTGCCGAGTACCTCGATGGTATCAAGGGGAGTCTGTGCGACCCCTTCATCCAAGGGTGTAGATACCGCCAGTACACCAGCAACCTGTCGGAGAGCATGAACAGGTCCCTTCTGCAGGTTCGGCGAGCAGTGAATGTGATCGACTTGTTCGAGCGCATTCGTGTTAAAGCGATGGCGCAGTACGCAAGCCGAAGGGACATGTTCAAAGAAGCCCCCGAGTTCGTGCTCCCTCCCGTGGCGCAACATATTGCGCGCCTAACCCTTCGCAGCCAGTGGACGGTTCGGAAGACCAACGACTCAACCTTCGAAGTCCACCTGGGAAGCCATCGGTCGGTCGTCACGTTGCAACGAACAGAAAAAACGTTCACGTGCACTTGCATCGCGACCAAATCCGTCACCGGCCTTCCTTGTGTACACGCGGCAACGGTCGCACGACATGAAACCCTCGACATCCTCGATTTTGTAAACCCGATGTTCACGGTCGGTGCCCACACCAAGACGTACGCGGGGGCGATACCGGCTCTCCCTGACCTCAACCTTGACGCAGACGACCTCGAAGCTCCCGACGCAAAAAGACCAAAGGGCCGACCGAAGAAGCTGGACAAGCGCAAGCTCAGCCGGGGCGAAGATGTTCTTCCCATCCCAGTGAGACAGGTGACCTGTAGTCAGTGCAAAGTGAAGGGACACTATGTAAGCACGTGCCCCAGCAGGTTCCAGAACCCGGAGAAGGATTCCGCGAAGTCGAACAAAAAGAAGGGGAAAAAGGGGGACACGCCGGCAAGTGGGAAGCAAGAGAAGGCGAAGAAGGGGGAAAAAGAGAAGAAGGGGGAAAAAGAGAAGAAGGAGAAAAAAGAGAAGAAGGGGAAAAAAGAGAAAAAGGCAAACAAAAACGACACGCCTTCAACGGGGGATCAAGTACACAAGGAACCCCAGAAAGAAAGCAAGCCGCCAACACGGAAGGGAGCACCTGAAGACAAGCCCGTACAGAAGGAGACGGTGCCTACTTCTCAGGTGCGGGCTTCGAAAAAGCGGGCCACACCCCGCCCTTCAGTTTGCGAAATTGTGCAGGCCACTGGCACTCTGATCGAAACTGTCCCGGGTGACGGAAACTGCTTTTACAGTGCGCTGATCGCGACACGGGCATACACGTGGTTCAACTCGTACCTTCCGAAGGGTCTCAAGCAAGGGGCAAGATTCCTCAGAGCACACCTTACCGGGCAATACGAAGGTCAACTTCTTGAAGCGAAGAACAAAAAACCGGAGTTCCTCTTGTTGAAGGCCGGAATCGCAACGTGCACGACACACGAGTCGTTCGAGAATTTCATCGCTTCACACAAGCAAGACAAAGTGTACGCCGACGAGGGCGTGCTCATGCTCGCCGCAATCACGTACAACATCCGGATCGTGATTCTCACACTGCGTGACGACGGGGTCACTGTTCATTACGCAAAGACGACAGTACTCCCTCGCGGCCTCCCGGAGACCTCAGTCTACCTACTTCACGACGATGACTTGAAAGGCGGCGACGGTGCGAGCCACTTCACGGCAATTCGTGGACAGCCCTCGCGTTCTCTGCTGCTGAGGTTCAGTGAGGCCCAGTCGTACAACCTCGAACTTGAGTCACCGTAGCCCCCTCCTGGTACGTGTTTGCCACCACGGCTTTTCGTCTTTACCCGAAAAGCGCTTGTCACTCTAACACTGTATTTCTTCACTGCTGTAGTGGGTTCTACCGCAAAAATGCGGACATGTTGTGCCAACCCCCACCCCCTTCCATAGCCTGTGTTGTCTCAACTTCACACACAAGGAATCAGCTGTGCACCACATGGTAAAGCACTTAAAGCGTGGTAAACGAGAACATGTATCTGAGTGACCGGTTAGGTTGAAATTTTTCCAAACCTCTGGTTGTTGGTCGCCACGGTTACCGAGACCTATAACACCAAGTCAGGGTTCCTCAGGCCTCAGATCATGTCCTTGCTGCTACATTGTTGACAAGGTGGCCCCTACCATAGGGCTTGTAGATTCCGTTCACCCTTGTGGAGCCTTGGGGGAAGTTCATCGGCTTTCTGCACTTTGAACCAAACCAAGGTTGGAATCCCTGGATTCCGCAAATTCACTTTGCTTGTCAATTCAATGAACAGCCCATGTTATATGTGTTTTACGTGGTGTGCAGCAATCAGCAGTGGTCTTCTCTTCATTTGACGTACCACCTGGACACTTGGAAATTTTTTTGGAGTTTTTTTGGAATTTTTTTGGAAGTCTTTTGGAATTTTTTTTTGCAAAGTTTTTTGGGAAATTTTTTTGGGAAATTTTTTTCGGAATTTTTTCCCCATTTTTTTTTGACAAGTACATTTTCGGCACAAGTTCCCAATGGGCAACAAATTTTTAAATCATTTTGAGGACCTAAAGGTCCCCGATTAGGCCCCTAAGGTCATTAAAAATTGTTCTTAGGCCCCTAAGGTAGGTGACCCTTTTTTTTTATTTTCCCGGCCAAGTCCGGTTTGCAGATTTAGACCGTCGGTCTAAATCTGCAACGGAAACTAATCCCCTGATGTTGTACAGGGCCTTATATATAAAAACTCCTCCCACGTAACTGTCCATAAATTGCTCGGAGTTACTAAAAAATCCCAGTTGCGGCACAACCGCACGTTTATGTACCCGACAGGGTGTACCTCTTTTGTGGTTGTCACTACTGTCCACCACAGAGACTGTCCTTCGGGAAGCAAAAGAGCCATGCGAAGAATGTTGAAGTATGGCTAAAGATAAAGTGGTGTCACCTGAGGGGGTAATCTCGGCGGACAGCCACGGTCTTCGCTTTCTTGGCAACATGTCATGAAACAGCCAGAAATACCAGCGCCGCAGGCGCGAAAAATTTTTCAAGCTATTGGGCCAGTCGCAGGTTCCAAAATTGAGGCTGTACGTTGCTTAACCAAAGGTGCAGTAACCGGTGCTGTGCACTGCTAGTGTGACTGCTGTACTGTAGCACTACTACTGGGCCCCTCAGCCGATGCATTCCACATGTGGCCCTATTTACGCTCTTTTTGGGCAAAATCCAAGATCCTATTTACGTTTTTTTGCACTTTTTCCGCCTGTTTTTACACCCGTTTTGGATTGTAGCTACACTGAGAGGGTGAAAGATTTCGGACGGAGGAATGTCGGACTCTTCGCGCTTTCGCTTTCTTTCTGTCGTCTGTGCTAAGGAGGTTGTACCAGCACTGCCGCTAAGATCATCACCATCATCACAATCGGAAGTTTGTCAGGCGCAAGTTCCAACAGGAACTCGAATGGCTTTGTGTCAACGCTTGCCAATATAAAGCTAAGACCTTCAGAGGCTCCTAGCTTGGTCACAAAACATTTCTGAATAGTTCTTCATCGAACGAAGAAATCGAGCCGAGCCACACGGCATGCTATGTCTGTTTTGCTTTCCGGACTGTGGTAACTTGTCTCTTGCACTCTGATGAATGATCATATCATATGCGGCCCTGGCGGTCATCGAAGTAATGGAGTATTTATCTTTGTCTGGTGCTCGGACTTGGTCCGAGCACCAGACCCATATATAAGCCACTGATGTTGTACAGTGCTCCCGCTAACCTCACTTTTGGTGAGGAATTCCAAAACCTGCTTTTGGACTCTTTATTATCGTGGTCAACTCTACATACTTGGGGGCGTGATTGAGCCCCTCAGGCTCGAATCACTACGCTGCACATCGTAAGCGGTTCGTCCGTTCGAGAGTCTTCGGCTTGGGACTGCTCGTCTGCGATGGGAAAGATCGGGCGATACACAGAGCCTTTAGTGTTAGATATGCATCTGGTACGCTCCGACAATGAGAAATCCAGGTAGCCGACAGAGATGTTTCCATTCCCTGCAGTTGACTCATTCGCTTTCTGTGTCTTGTTGGGATATGGCTTCCATGCCTCTTTTGTGGACTCTTGACCATTCAATGTACTCTTTGAAGGTTTGCGAGCTCCATCTCCCGGCCTTAAGGAGGATGCAGCTCTGGATTGCTGTCATTTATGTCCTGCGCGGTGTTTCTGCGGAAGCTATGTGTACCCCACCCTTGCACAGGCTGTTGGAACAGGGTGGCCTTCATTTTAACGGATTCAAGCATGTCTGGGTATGTCATGTTGAAGATTTCCGCACCGGGTGCAACATTATCTCGGATGTGAGGCCACAGGTGATGAATGGGGCATAGCGCCCGCCATCCTTTCTTCCTCTCTTGCATGTTGCAAATGGAACCCCTAGATAAGGTGTCACCTTGTTGGTTGTTCTCAGAACAATGTAGAGTTCCTGTTGGAATTTAAAGACTGCGCTGTGTCTTTTCGTCTCTTTAACGTCCCGGAGTGCAATAGCCGGCGAGTCAGTCTCAATTCCACGTCTCAGCGGGATCGCTTCGTCACCGGTGCGTAGCAAGTAGACGTACGATAGAACTGCCAATTGACGAAACTCGTTTAACGAACGGTTAGAGCCGGCCACAGGGGATGTATCGTCCACAATTTTGTCGAGAATTCGCGACGTGATAGCATCCATTTTACATTTTCCGGTTTGCCTCCCTCTTATCCCTCAATCACTTCCTTCACCAAGGGATCTCTCAGCGGAGAATTGATCCCCAAGAACCGCTGGACTTTTCGAGCGCTGATATTGTGCACTCTGCGGTATCCGCATTGGTGTGGATTGCTATGAACCCACGAATTTCTTCGGGGTCGATGGGGAAGTGGGGACATCGTTTGAGGTCCGCGTAGTGGGTCCAGGCCCTTACTGCGACGAAGTATTGGTGCCACGTCTCGCCTTTGACCGAGGATGCCGTGAGCGATTGAACTGCTTGATCGATCGTCGCGCGAGCGGCCAGAGGTGGTAGTCCCTCGAGGTATTCCAACTTGCGCTTTCGACTCACAGAGAAGTCCGTTATCACCGACTCCTCGGTTGCATCGCGTTCCATCTCCGCTTTCAACATGGCGATGACCTCCGGTCCAGTCGGATACTTGCGACCAGACATTCTGTCAGTTCGGTGGGTGGGAGGGGGAAACTTTCTCTGTACGTGGTGTACGTGAGTTCTTCCGTCGAAGACGTTTCCTGAGCGGTCGTAGAGGTTGACTAATCGATAATAAAATACTTTCAGTTCTAAAGAACTGAAAGTTTTTTTTTTTTTTTTTGTGACTCCAATTTTTTTTCCCCGTGCTGCACAGGTTATTAGCTTCGTTTCTGCCTTGGTTTCTTGACCAACTTTCTGAGACTGAGAAGCTTTTCTCCAGGGGAGCACCAGAATCTTTCAAGGGGGGTCCGGGGGGGTCGAACGGTACGGTACAGGTGGAGAAGGTTTGCACTTCTCAGTCGGTTTGTCACAATAAACACTGCACATTCCTGGCCTCGACTCTCTTTCTGGCTCCAGCCTCCAACTTCTACCCGCCAACCCACCATGCCCAGCAGAGGGTAGACCGTGATGCAGTGCTTTGGCTACACGATACCACCAATGGGAAAAAGGTGAGGAATTCCTCACCCTCTTTTTTCAAGCCTCTTTTTTTTTGAGGAATTCCTCGCACTTTTTCGCTAGCGGGAGCACTGGCGGCCTTTCCAAATTTGGACTGACAGTCCAAATGTGGATATAGAAGCTAATCCCCTGGTTGTATGAGGGTATATGAAGCTACTTCTCTGGTTGTATGGGGTCAACATAGGGTATATGAAGCTACTTCTCTGGCTGTCGCAGTTTTGCGCTTTTTTTAGCGTGTCTGTCAGTGCTCCCAGGGTGAGCTGGAGCTAGAGATGGGTTGCTCCACCACAACCAAAATGCGCGTGAATCCGCACCACACCCGCTTTTTTCACTGTAGCTTTGACTCCAGCTTCTGAAATTGGATCCCACCGCCAACCCCCCGACATGCCGGAGGAAGCAAACACCAGCAATTTCATGCTGTTCGTGCAGTGCACAAGCTGGGTAGTGGTAGGCAGGCTTGGAAATCCCCACAAGCGAGACCGGGATATCACTGCACTCCTACCAGTCACAGAGAGCAAGACATTTTGGCATGTTTGGGCGGCTTGCGAGAAGGGAATAAGCCACTTCCTCGGAATCGCAGAACACCTTTTGGTCCATGTCGCGGGGGTTCCCAGGGAAACAGAGAGGTAGGAAGAAGGGAGGTGGCAACAGCTGGCAGTTCAGGGAGGCGACCCGAAGCGGATTCCGGACGGTATCCCCGTTTTCGAAGGGAAACCAGCGCGTGTGTCCGCTGCACGGCAAGCCGAGGTGCGAGGGCTGCACCCGCCAAAAATTGAAGCTGGAAGGGTGCTGCTCCAACCACGAGGACGGGGACGGCTGGCGGTGAAGATGTGCACGAAGCACCACCGCATGATGGCGTGCTCCACGTGCACGTCGGTGGCGGCATGCTGTAAAAACTCGCACCACAAGTGCCTGACTCACGAGCTGCCGATGTGCGATACGTGCACGCTGTACGAGGACGTGCAGTGCCGGAGGCCCAGGCAGTGCTGCAAGCGAGGGCACCACGGGGCACGGCCAGCGGTGAAGCGGGGACCTGTCGGCCAACGGACGAGAGCGTGCGCCTCGAAGGTGCCAGAACCGAAAGCCGCGGCCAGGGCCCACAACCAACAGATCGGACGCCACCACCGAACGGTGAACGTGCAAAAGGGACGGACCCATCGGAAGCGCGGACGCGACGACGAGCAAGCAGGTGGGAGCGCCCGCAAGAAGCCGAAGCGCAGCAGCCGCCTCTGAATGAGAAGCGCACCCCAAAAGGGGTCAGTCCACAAACCCAACCGAAGCGGAGCTGCGAAGACGAGCAGGCTAAGGACGAGATCTCGGCCGCGGAAACAACCTGCGAGGGAGAAAAGGAAGTGCGCCGAATCATCTGGTGATTCCTCGTCATCAAACCGCTCATCGGACGTGAAGCGCGCACCAGTACGCGGGGCAAGAAGCGACCGAAGCATGCCACGACGCGTGCAAAGAGGTAGCCTGTAGCAGCTTGTGCAGTCTATCGTCATAGATTGTTGCTGCATAACAAGTTCGAACTTACTACTACTAGGGACAGCAGGATCTCGTCCAGGTGGGTAGCGTCACCTCGATGCGAGCTGACTGCCGGATGGATGCGGGCAACTCCTTTGCACCACCGGCACCCTCTGGGTGCTTGCAGGTTACGCGCAATCGGGGGTTTGAAACATGACGATTAATATCAAAAGCCCGCACCCAGACTGTGGCTGGTCTTTGTAGGGGCTGCCTTGATGTTACTTTGAGCAACCTCACACTAAGCTGAAACTACTACTACTCGCGATTTTTGGAGGTTAGTGGATTTCTAGCGTTACTTGGCCTGGTTAGAAATCCACTACTTAGAGTGCAGTGTGTAATGAGTCCCCTTTAGAGTTCCGCAAATTAAAGGGCCATAAATTACGGTCGGGGTGTAATTCATAACCAACAGTTCGTATTCTGAAGCCGAGCCCCGGAGCGAACTGGTCCGTCTGGGTTGGCAGAGTAAGTGTGTGAGCACGAACATAGCAGCAGAAAACTTAAAAGATTGGCACCTCACTGAGAACGAATCAGCTCTCTAAGTTTTCACTGTTAGCTGTTAGCACCAACAGGTGATCTGGAGGGTGGAAAATGAGCGATTGTGATGATTGGGAATGGCGCTCTTGTGGAAGCGGCGATGAAGTCGGTGATATTAGTAGCAGCAGGGATCGCAAGGTGAGGAGAAGCACGACTCAAGTGATTCTGCGCGTCGAGAGGGCTGTCGAAGAAATCCGAAAAGCGAATTGCGCCATCGTCGATATGCAGATAGATTCTCAGCGCTGGAGGCTTGTCGCCATCGTCCTTCTGTTGGTGCATATATTCCAGCTTGTCCCATCGCATGTGACACACAGTATGTCAGAATTCGTACGCCGATTCGGTGCAAAAGCAGCGGGAGCAGCTCTTGCGTTGCATGCCGGCTTCCTTCTGCTGCGAAGAGCGTCGAATGCTTCGAAGGGGTTCCTGAAAGGCCCGCCATCAAGCATTCCCAACGCAGAAGGCGTCAGCATACCTGCTCGAGGGCGAGTGGTGGCTGTCAGTGAAGGGCGTCTCGACCCAGTTCTGACGCATGCGCCGGCTGCCTCTAGTTCGAGTACTTCATCAGGGCTCGCACCGGAAATTGTACGTGTGCTGCAGGTTCTCACAATGGACGGCTGGAATCTGGTAGAAGAAATTCCTCAAAGAGGCATCAAGTGGGAAACCATGGTCGTCGACTGGAACGGAGGGCACGCGATCACAAAATTCACAGCGTGTGTGCAGTGTTCTGCAGAGCATTTTGTGAAGCAGGTAGTCGACGAGGCCCCAGCTGCGCAAAGAGCATTCGACACCATGCTTGAGAAGTATCGCGTACTTGACGATCTCGGCCACCGGGGCAAGAAAGTGTACATGTCGTTTCACACACCTGTCTGGGGCATTGGCCAGCGTGACATCGTGGCGTTCATTCAGCGAACAAAGCTCACTAAAGAAGAGGCTGAAAGCTTTGGGCTACCAACCCCTCGATCGACGGATCTTGACTCTTGTTCGGAACCAGATTCACGAACCGACTACTCGAACATCAAAGTACCAACCGTCCTGGCTTCGGTCTCAACCGTTCACTCAGGTGCACCAGAGGACCCAGCATACGTTCGAGCACATATGAACATCCAAGGGTACACGATCATTCCTCTTACAGAATCAACTTGTCGCATACATGAAGTAATTGCTCTGGACGTCAAGGGCACCCTCCCAGCATGGGCAGTAGCTGTATGTTTTCTTTTTCATTCGAGACTGGAGGTCCTATGAGCATGCAAATGTGAATAGCCTCTATTCGAGCCAACCCGACTTTTGTCTATGAAAAAGTGTACTGCTTTTGGACTAGATAATTGCGCGGAGCTAGCTTTTTTTCATCCTGGCAAAATGCGTAGGGGTGGCGGAGTGACCGGGTGTCGGCCTTCAGGCCGGTAGGCCCGGGTTCGACCCCTGCCGAAGACACTTTTCCGGTCGAAAATTTGTTTTCGAGATTTGTTGGTTTTCGGGGTCTAAAGAGCCCGAAATTTGCGTTTTCCGAACTTTGATTCACCAGAACTTAGCTTCACCAGAACTTAGCTTCGTCCGAACTGAGCTTCACCAGAACTTAGCATCGCCCGAACTTAGCTTCGCCCGAACTTTACTGTTTCCTGAACTTTAGCTGCTGCCTCCAGTCTCGCCCCTTGTTTGTGCGCACTTACGAAAACAGGGCATTAGCTTGGTCTCCGGCCCATTTTCCAAATTTGGACCGCTAACGGCTTTTTGTGTCCCCACTGTTACTCAGCGGTCTCTGCACTTAGGGGGCTCACCTACCAATATTGCACGTCTCTGCCTCCTCTCCGGCCTCAGCAGGATCTGCCGACAGGAGTCCCCGGTACCGTGGCATCTTGTCTTTGAGAAACTCTAGAAAAGTAGAAGAATGGAGTTACACACTGCACTCTAGTCAATGGTTGTTCAGCAACACCAGGACCGATCCAGAAAGGGCACGCACTGACAAGACTCGGGGGAACCCTTTGCGGCAACCAACCCCGAAAGCAAGACTTTTCCGAGCGGCTTTGGCAGATCGTGGTGTGACCTTGCGACGATGACTTCTGTGGCTTGAGCGCCAAGCCCCAAGGTGCCCCAAGCCTCGATGCTTTAGTTTGGGAAACGGTAGCCACTTGACCCTGGCAGTACCACCGAACACGTGAAGCTTGGCTCCCGTGTAGCAGGCTTTCCCTGGTACCGTGGTCGCGGGTGTCTCTGCATTGGGTCAAACAGGGGGGGTGTGACACAGGAAGCGGAAGAGGGGACAAGAGGAAGGGCAGCAGGTGGTGGACTCGGCAACCGCGAAGTCGCACGCGATGAAGAGCGCGATGAGGCTGACGAGACGCCGATTCACCCGGCACTTGAGATGCACGTCAACCTGACGTCTCTCCGAGGCGGGAACATGGCCGGTCTCAACAAAAAGCCATAAATGGCGAGCCAGCAGGCTCGCCATTTAGCTTGGCCGCGAGCAGACGGCGAAGAAGGCCGGCGACAAGGTGTGAGCCGTACCGCAGGCTGGGCTCCGCAAAGCTGCAACACCGAATGGCAGTTTTCATTCTCAGACGTATTACCCGTCGGGATGGGAGCGCAAGCAGGCCCAATGGAAGCACGAAGTCAGGCAGGAGAGACGAACTGCGCAGAACGAGCGCAAGACGAGCACCAAGGGCAGACCAGGACGTTGGGACCGTGCGAAGTCGAAGAACGAGTCCAAAAGCGAAGCAACATCACCTCATCCGACCGCACGCAATTCTATGCAGCTTTAGGATCGGGATGGACCGTATAGTGTGGTACCGAATGACTCCCTAATGCAACAAGACATGGGGCAGCATCGCGATTGGGGCAGCATCGTGATTTCGCGTCGCCCCTGCTGGATCACGACAGGTGAGTGGTGACACCTCCCCCGGGCAGGTGGGTCTGTGACCTTTGAGATCCCTGGAGTCCGGCATGTGTGCCATTACGGGATACATATCGGCGTGGGGACCAAGGTAGGCACTCTCACACCTCAAACACAGAGCAAACCACCAACACAACGAGACGTCCTATCAACTCGTCGGGTGTCTGAGTGGTGAAGTAGCTTAGCTCATCCGAGTGTCTGATGAACCCCTTCGATTCGATGGTCGGCTTAGCTGACATACCACCACTGGAGTCACCTGCCTGAGTCTTCTCCTTTCGGTCGAGCGGGCCTTTCCTGGGCCCGTGTCAGACCGACTGGGTCGCCGGTGAGCCCTTCCTGGGCCCCTGTCCAACACTGGACTTCCCTGCATGTGGACCTACCTGTGGGTCCACAGGTGGAAGCACATGTGGAGAAAAAAACCACGTGTGGATTTACATGTGGATCCACATGTGGAATACAGGCCATTAGCTTCCCATTCCAAATTCCGTCAGCTGACGGAATTTGGAAATCCGGGCGGCTCAAAAAATAATAAAAAAAAAGTGCAAAAAACGACCTTCAATGAAAAAGGTCGTGGGGGTCCGGTGGAGGCGTGGGTTAGGCCAGCTGTGCCAGCTGGCTGGCGATCAGGGGCTGGCCATCGGTGGGTCGCCGCTGGGCATGGTGGGCTGGCTGGCAGAAGTTTGGGGCTGCTGTGGGTGCCGAGTGAGAGAGTCGAAGCTCAGAAGCAGCCCGGAATTCTTGACAGATTCTCTCCGAGTTGACACAAGTGCCTTGTTCCGTGTGATCTCCGGTCTGCATCTACTCATGCCAATGATTTACCAGCACACAGTATCTGAGTGGTGGATGAATTTGAAATGGGCTGTTGGCTTCAGGAGTGTGCACCAGGGGCAGGCGAGGGTCACACAGATGGCAAACAGTGCCACCAGTACGTTGGTCGATATGTTTAATTTCTCCACCTGAATGTACCGTCCCGTTTGCCGGGGGGCGGAGCCCCCCGGACCCCCCCTTTTGGAAGGTTCGGGTGGTCTGGACGGAGGCTTCTCGATTTCAGAGCGGAAAAAGCAAATTGGCTATTGAGACGGAATTTGGAAAACTGAGGAAAAACGAAGCTAATAGCCTGGTGGAATAACACGTGGAGAAAAAAAAACCGAAAAAAATTAACGTGTGGAAATCCACACGTTCCACACGTGGAGCGTAAGCCCTGCCCCAAACTTGCAGGGTGATTCGTACTATTTAGCCACTATTTAACCACTATTTAACCACCATAGAGAACCGAGATAATCGGGGCTCGGCGTCATTTAGAGTGAGGTCTCACTCTAAGTGATGCTGAATGCTCTACTCTTTAATGACACTGAAGTCACTAAAAGTTAGCTTACTGGGTTTCCGCCGAAACCTTCCGTTTTTCTAATTCTTCTAAGTGACACTGAAGCTGCATTTTTCAGTCACAGTGGGCAAAAATGCATGAGTGTCACTTAGAGTGAGCCTCACTCTACGTGCCCCAACTGTCTATGGGCTCAGAAGTACATTTGCGCCGGTAAAGACCGGCGCCCAGCGAGACTAGAGGCAGCAGTTAAACTTCGGGAAACAGCAAAGTTCGGGCGAAGCTAAGTTCGGGCGAAGCTAAAGTTCTGGCGAAGCGAAGTTCTGGTGAAGCCAAGCAAAGTTCGGGCGAAGCAAAACATAGTTCGGGTGAAGCTAAGTTCTGATGAGGCTAAGTTCTGGTGAAAGCATAGTTCGGGCGAGCAAAGTTCCGGTGAGGCAAATGGGCGATGCTAACTTCGGGCGAAGCAAAGCATAGTTCGGGCGATGCTAAGTTCTGATGAAGCAAAGTTCGGGCGATGCTAAAGCAAAGTTCGGGCGAAGCAAAGCAAAGTTCGGGCGATGCTAAGTTCGGGCAAAGCAAAGCATGAGGCTAAGTTCTGGTGAAAGCAAAGTTCAGGCGAAGCAAAGCATAGCTTCGGGTGAAGCTAAGTTCTGGTGAAGCATAGTTCGGGTGAGCAAAGTTCTGGTGAGGCAAATGGGCGATGCTATGTTCGGGCGAAGCAAAGCATAGTTCGGGTGAAGCTAAGTTCTGGTGAGGCTAATTCTGGTGAAAGCAAAGTACGGGCGAAGCAAAGCAAAGTTCGGGCGATGCTAAGTTCTGCGAAAGCAAAGTTCAGGCGAAGCAAAGCAAAGTTCGGGCGAAGCAAAGTTCTGGTGAGGCAAATGGGCGATGCTACGTTCTGGTAGGCTGACTCAAACTACCCAAGGTGGCCCAAAACCGCGAGATATTGAGAAACTCTGCAAAAAACGCAAGTTTCGGGCACATTAGACCTGAAAACCAACAAACCCCGAAAAATCATTATCGACCGGAAAAGTGTCCTCGGCCGGGTTCGAACCGGGGTCTTCAAGCCCTGAAGACGTGCGCCGTTCACTCTGCCATTACGGTGTCAGTTCCAAGGGGGAAAACTTCCTGAGGAGACCCTTTACGAAACGACACTATAAAAAAGTGCCCCCGGGCTTCGCCCGCGGACCCCCTAAAAAGTGGGGTTGGCTCGATAGAGCTATTAGCATACCTCTAGTCTCGGAGGACTTAACACACACTGTTCACAGCAGCTCTCGTATTGCTGATGCAGTAGAGGTGACGAATCAGGATGGACCTGGACGCGCTCTCTGTGCTGGATCTGCATGCTGATACCTGTCCTTCACCTGCATCAAAGAGAAAACGGGGAACGGACGAGCGTGAGCTCTTAGCCGGAATTAAAACTTAAAAGTCGTTGCAGCTGGGGGCACCACTTAAAACTTTTAAAAAACAACACTCGTACTATTTACCTAAATAGTACGACTGCCTAAATAGTACGAGGGGGGGGGGCTTTAGCATTCCGCAAATTAAAGGGCGGCCGCCCATACATTACGGGGTGGGTCATTACGGGGTGGGTCATTGCGGGGTGTAACCAGAATGTGCTCCAGCGCAGAACGCCTTTAACCTGACTCAGTATAAGTTCGCCACCAGTAGCCTTTTTACCGGCGGGTATGCTCGGACTACGTGTGGAAGGGTCCTTTCTGGCCCGGGAGAGGATTTTTACTATCGCGGACCTTTCCCACGAGAACTGGGGGGACTCCTGGATACAAGCTACTACTCGCGGCGGCATCTGCCGAGCTATCACGGGTTGTTCGAGGCATTTTCCAAAGAATCCTGGAAAATTTCGCATTTTTTACTGTGCATTTCCCCAAAGTCCTGTTCCCCAAAACTGTTTTCCAGGTAAATCCCAAGGAAACCGACTTACAGATTTTCGGAAAACTTGCACCGAGAGAATCATGCAAGTGCAGGCTTCCCCGTTTCAGTCACTGTTTTCCACGTCAACATTCAGGCATCGCAAGCGGAGACAGGATCCGAGCTTGGGGAGGCAGGATCTACCCACCCCCGAGCCAAATTTGTGGAAAAAAGTCCGCGATAGTAAAAATCCTCTCCCCCTAATCTTTTTGAAAAAACCGAGCATCTTTCGGCAGGAGAGAAATCTTTTTAGCACCCGACATGCAGCTGTCGCACTGATGAGACGTCAACAACAACTAAACAGGCCGGTTCGAAGCGTGTTTTCCAGAGATTTACCGGACTAGTCGACTACCTCGAGAAAGTTGTTCAAAAGTGAAAACGCTCGTTATCCGTCTCGCCCATTCATACTGGCGTGATCTGGAACTCACTGTGCTGACGTCAGCACATAAATTTATACACACAAGCTCCGTATCAGGAATAGCCCGCGAGCCGGCGGCAGAACCTGCAAGCGATCTCTCTCTGGGTACTTTGACACGTAACTCTCGCACGTGTTGAGTTCCCTGGGTCTCAATTTGACGAAATACTTGTTTCCAAACGTCTCGTACGTCTGCTCACGGCTGCCTGTGAATGATATTATGAGACGATAGCCAAACGTTTATTGTTCTCGGAGCGCATCGGTGAGTCGTCCACGGTTCGGATACTGCACGTCCGTGGCGGGGGGACGATGGAGATACCGAAGTGGTTGCATTTCAGAGTCGCGCTGTCAGGAAGCCCGTGACAACACCTAGCTACACTGTCGATACAATGCGTGGTCCTTTTTTATTTTGCACACTCCCTTTCATTAAAGCCTAGGCATGTGTCTTGCGAAAAGAGGTTCACGTACGGCAGGTTACTCATAGCAGGTGCGCGTGAAAGTCTCTCTGGTGCCTCCTGCAGACGCATTTTCTGTTTTTGTTCTGTGTATGCGCGCGCGTAATTCTTGCGAGTCCAAAGTGGGATTCACGTCCTGTGTTTAACTCCGCAGTAGAAGAGCTGCCGTGGCGGCTCTGTGCTTGCTTTTTGAAGGACTCTAAGTACCGGACGCTGGACGCTCTGTCCCCGCAAGTCTCTGTTGAGGCTAGCCGCCTTTCTGTGACACGCTTCTTCCCTTTAGCCCAACGACCTGAAGAGCAACTTGAAGTGTAGTCGTAGCATGTTTCCAAATCACTGTCGCCTGAGGCTCCAACGCCAGCGCCGGCGTCAACGTAACGTTTGTGACCCCTAACGCCTGGTACGTATCCTGAATGATCGGCTTGCGGGTACCTACTACTTGTTGTAGCGAAAGTAGCGAAGATCCGTTAACTAGAGCTCGTTCATGCCAAGCCCAACTGCTCAGCGGCCGGGACCAGGCAATGAACACAGATGGACCCTTTTCTCCGAAATTCCAGTAAGGAAACCGAACCGTTTACAGGGCCGCCACCCCAAACCCCCTCCCCGACCCGTGCAGGGTCACAAGCTTTTTCGTGGCATTCGGGGTTCGTGAACAAGCACTGTCATGTACCGGGCCCTGGCGATGGCCCTCGGGTTGACCGTTGTAGCTGGCAACCCCTGTCAGAAGGCACCTTTGCCTACTGACTTTGATATCGTGGACAGCGTTGAGCGTATCGACTTCAAAGAGACACATATCACTGGGGAGTACAGGCTGCAGGAGGGCCGAGATGATGTGTATGATACGAATGACGCGCACATTCACCACAATATGACTTTGAACAACATCAGAGAGAATGGGTATCTCCGTGTGGCTGCATCGCATGTGAACGGCATTGTTTTCAGAGTGACGTTGTACAAGAACAACGATAGAGTAAACGTCACGGACGTTGGCAGGAATCTGGTAGCTCGTCTGGAACAATGGGGCAGATACCGATTAGAGTTTCGGTATCAGATGGTAATCGATCCGAAGGTGTGCCAAACAGTGCATATTGAGATGGCTTTGGCATATGATAGAATTCTTAGGGGAACCGCGACTGCAAAGGTGTCCGAAAGCGAAGGTTCGTCGGCGACTTGTCCCAAGGAACAGGGCGCTATAGAGCTTGATATCGTCAAGAGCCTGCGGGACAAGGATCCTGACAGCGTTGCCGACGGCGGTGTACTAAGCCCAGCCGACTTACACGGCGCGCTACCTCCGCAGCAGATGTTCTCGGGCCGTTTGAAGGTTCCTGAAGGCGACAAAATCGAGCATCAATTCTTTCCGTTGGGCAACAAGGAGGCAGCGGAGTTTTCTTATCTTCCAATTCGCCTCCCGCACGTTCTGGGACACAGGTCGGAATGGTTGATCAAGGTCGCTTTGTCCACTGATTTTGCTCTTGGCGGCGGGATTACAGCGGTAATAACCGTTGGGTCGTTTAAAAAGAATGAGGTGTGCGGTGAACAGGAATTCACCCAGTGTCTTGATGGAACGAAGGACATTATTGTGGCCAGAGCCACGCGGGGGCAGTGGAAAAACCTGATGACACTCCAAGCGGTGTTGTCGGCACGTAGAGAAGCCGAGGGGGAGGATCATACCGAGCTGAACACGTACCAGCTGTGGGTCTTCACACGAGAGCAACCGTTTCAGTTCGACTTCAACAGTTGTCTGGAGTATCACGCTATGGTGTCGGTTACCCTCGTGGACGAAAATGAAGACATGCTAAATTGCGACACCTTCCCCTTCCCCGAAGACCTGAATGCGGCTCCCGGCTTCTATGACAGCTTGTCGGGCACTATGTCGGTGTACCAAAATGTGGCGATCGACAGGGACACCGGACTCACTGTCAGCACGCTTCGCCCCGTGAAAGATAGTATCTTCCGCGTATATGTGGAGCATCCAAGCACTCCCATTTCTATTGCTTT
Organism: Diplonema papillatum; assembly: GCA_030068145.1. Taxonomy (NCBI): domain Eukaryota; phylum Euglenozoa; class Diplonemea; order Diplonemida; family Diplonemidae; genus Diplonema; species Diplonema papillatum. Next base: position 24,589 of record JAPJBO010001230.1, on the reverse strand, counting down.
GAAGCGAATCGAAGCTGATGACTTGGATCCAATTCTCGCGTATGAAACTGGGTTTGAGTTTGATCCCAGAGGCATCGTCTGGTATGTGGCAAAGGACGAGCAGTACCAGCTGTACTTTGAGGCGAGCATGAGTTTCAATCTTCCACCAGAGTTTGACAGTGACTGGACTCCGTTTTGCGAGTCATTCGTTCTCACCGCGGAGGTCATTCCCTTGGACCATGTGCCTGTTTTGGATTACTCAACAAGGACAGAGGTCAGCCCCGAAGACACGCGGTTCATTCAGTTCCAATTACTCACGGGACCAGACCGCACACTAACCTATGATACCGTCGAAACCGGTGCACATCAGTTCTTCAAGCGTCTGGAATCTCCTCGAGCAACGGAAGTGGCCCGGCTGCAGTTCGAAGTGTTAGAAGAGTCCAACTTCCAACTGACTATCGAACGCGACTTTGCGATCGCCGACGTTGTCGCTGACCTGACCCTGGAGACTGACAGCGGCGATGAAACGGACACTTTGCACTCCACAAGTCTACCGTCACAAAGCCAGTTGAGCGCCGTGATCAGCCCGGGTAACTACACGCTGCATCTGCACACGGGATACGTTCAGAATTTTGAAGACGACGAGACATGGTTCGATAGCTTCCCGAAGGGTATTGCCTACGACTTGCAGCTCTTCATTGGACCGGTCAAGGGTGCCACCGGCTCAGCTCGGTGTCCGGAGTTGAGAAGAATTCCGGAGCAGATCATTCTCGACACCCCAAGTCATCATGTCTTCGAAAGGTACTTGTTTTGCTTCTTTCTCTCGTCTTATTCTAAGTGTTGAGTAAACCTATCGTCAGTCAGTCCAAGTATTTGGCTAAACCGCGAAACCCGTGCCCATGGATCTCTTGGTGAAATGTTGGGTCTCTGGAAGACTGCGCCACCCTGCCGCCTACTCCACCCTTACAACGCACTTTACGGTGTGGCCCCCGATCCCATCTCTCTCTCGCAGGTACTTGGTCCCGAGCACGACGTTCGCAGAAACGGAGGTGACCGCTGCTGTGTCGACCGTTCTGCACCTTCAGATATCGGAAACCAACATCCCGGTTACCGTCGAGCTACATGTGCAGGAAGACGGCGCATGGCGCCTGCTGAACACATCTAGCGAAGAAGACGAGGTCACCGTCGAAGACCTCTACGAAGGGTTCCCGTGGCTCTTTGCCTCGCTCTCCGCTGGGGGACACTACAAACTGCGCTTTGTGTTCCCCAGCGAAACGTCCGAAACGTGCAGTCGCTTTTTAATGCAGTTGTCCACGGCCCCTCTGGAGTCCGGTGACGAGCAAAGTTGCACTGTGGAAGCCATCCCGGATGACCTTCTCTCTGGCAAAACCTTGCCGATCAACCTGACGTCGACGTTTCGCCAGACGCGCGACCACACACACGTCTCCTTCTCTGTGCAGGAAGACGTCGAGTTCCGCGCTATCGTCAGGTACAATTTCAAGTTCCAACATGTTTACCTCGACGTATGCAAGTGCACCAACGGGTTCGATGCTTGCTACGACTGCGGAAGCTTCCGAGGCACCGCCGTGTTCAACGGAGAGGAGATCGCGACGCAGAAGCTGCGCCAAGGCAACTACGTACTCAAGGTTTATCAGTCGGAAAGCACTGCCGAAATTGATCGTCAGACGTGCGAGACGTACCAGCTTCACATAATGATGGACAACTACGAGCGGGCCAGCAAGAAGGCTGCCGCGGGGCACGACTGCACGTTGCGGTTTCTACCCAAGTCTCTGAACATCCCAGGACAGTTAGCAGACGGTGCGTTTCATAGTGTCGGGGTCGTGCGACTGCCGCACGAGACGATGCTTGACGCGACACAATTTTCTTTGGAGAATGCAGTGGTGTTTCGGTCGTACGTGGCACCTTCCGTTGATATTGAGGGTGTTGTGGTATCACAAAGGCTGGTGCGCTTGAAAGCGGGAACCACGGAAGTCGACGAGTCTTGGCAGCCGGCTGTGGATGGCACCAACGTCGCAGAGGAAGGCTCTACATTAGTTCTTTTGCTGATGGGGGGAACGTTCAGGTTTCAGCTTGAATACACGACTGCGAGCGCGGTCATGCCGCGGAACGACGGATTGTTCCACAGAGGAGTCGGCATGGAGTGCGTGTCCGCATCCATTGAGATAGCCATGACACCCGTCGGGATGTTCTCGGCCGAGGGCCTGAAGGATACGTGTGCCCCGTTCGAGAAGTTTCCGGTATCAATCCCCGCTAGCGGGGTTCCACACGCTGTGCGGCGCAGACCTATCGGGGTCGGCGATGACTTCGTTCATAGCATCCCCTTCCGGCTAGCCACCTCAGGCACAGTGGAGTTTGACCTGTACTCAACATTCGAAACCGGGTCCCTTCACATCCACATCATGAAAAAAGACGAAGACGATTTAGAACAGGAATCCGGTGCAGGAGAATACACCAGATACTATCCCGAAAGGTATCTCGACAGAGACTACCTGAAGGCCGCCTTAGGACCCGGGAGCTATGTCGTCATGGTGCGCAACACGTCTCACGACATAGTCAAGGGCGTCAGTGATGACCAGTTGGTTGGTTGTCAAAACTACAGTGTGGCCCTGAGACTGCCAACAGAGGGAGGAGGCACCGAGAGCCCGTCCACGAGCGGTACGAACATTTGCGAGCCCCATCCGCTGTTCCCGGAAGGTATCAAAGAGTACGAGATCGAAGAAGGTACCGTGAAGGTTGTGTCCGGGGAGACGTTCAGCTTTTTAACGAAGGCCGGGTCTAACTTGGGAACCGTCACAGTTCCAATGAAGGTACGCTCGTTGGTGCGGCTCTGGACGCACACGCACAATGCGGATGTTAACATAGCAGTTGAGCTTGCAGAGTCGTCGTTTGACCAGCTGATTGCATCCGGAGATGCATCGACGTCTCACGTGGAGACGTTGCTGGTCGATCTGGATACGGACCCGGATACCGACGGGTATTACGCCTCGGTGGTTATCGCTGAGCAGGATCGTACGAGAGAATGGGAGTTCGGCTTCGATTGTGATCAGTTCGAAGACCTCACCACCTTCGACTTCGCCGTGGGGGTGATGACCAGGAAAGAAGCGTACGAAGCAACGACCTGCCGCGACACGACCAGCATCCAAGATTCGTTCAGCCTCAGCGCCATCGGAATCAACGAAATCGGGACCCTCGTCTTCGATTCGAACCAAACCCGTTTCGACATCAACTTCACAGTTGACAGAGGTGTGCCGCTTTTCCGCACAGAATACCCCAAATACCGTCTCAGGAAGGCCCCCCTCAAGGAGCAAAAGGAATGTACCACATTTGTAGAGGAAGTCCACAGTAAAACTGCGCCCAGTTGTACACAAGCTTTATTATAATGCAAACATAGAAAAATGTAAATATTAAGCGAGAGGGGGTTTAGCAGGTTTCGGCCAATATAGCATCCGTACAGGTCGTGGCCAATTACCGTGCAAACTAGCCATCCCAAAAACACGTTCTTGCAATTCACCCATTCGTAGGGTACTTCGCCCCGGAGGGGGACAGGACTGGCAAGTTTGAAGCGAAATGAAGCCAATTCCCTGCAGCGAAAAGTAAAGAAACTACTTGGTTAGCTGAAAAGAGGCAGCAGCCCCTCCGGACAATAATTCAAAGGGTTGTGAGGGCGTTACTTCACCGAGGAAGGGTACTAGATCTTATATCGAGCCAGCTTCTACCCTCATCCCGTACACAACATATCGAGTCAGCTTCTACCCTCATCCCGTACACAACATAGCGAGTCAGCTTCTCCTCTCATCCCGTACACAACATATCGAGTCAGCTTCTACTCTCATCCCGTACACAACATATCGAGTCAGCTTCTACTCTCATCCCGTACACAACATATCGAGTCAGCTTCTACTCTCATCCCGTACACAACATATCGAGTCAGCTTCTACTCTCATCCCGTACACAACATATCGAGTCAGCTTCTACTCTCATCCCGTACACAACATATCGAGTCAGCTTCTACTCTCATCCCGTACACAACATATCGAGTCAGCTTCTACTCTCATCCCGTACACAACATATCGAGTCAGCTTCTACTCTCATCCCGTACACAACATATCGAGTCAGCTTCTACTCTCATCCCGTACACAACATATCGAGTCAGCTTCTACTCTCATCCCGTACACAACATATCGAGTCAGCTTCTACTCTCATCCCGTACACAACATATCGAGTCAGCTTCTACTCTCATCCCGTACACAACATATCGAGTCAGCTTCTACTCTCGTCCCGTACACAACATATCGAGTCAGCTTCTACTCTCGTCCCGTACACAACATATCGAGTCAGCTTCTACTCTCATCCCGTACACAACATATCGAGTCAGCTTCTACTCTCATCCCGTACACAACATATCGAGTCAGCTTCTACTCTCGTCCCGTACACAACATATCGAGTCAGCTTCTACTCTCATCCCGTACACAACATATCGAGTCAGCTTCTACTCTCATCCCGTACACAACATATCGAGTCAGCTTCTACTCTCATCCCGTACACAACATATCGAGTCAGCTTCTACTCTCATCCCGTACACAACATATCGAGTCAGCTTCTACTCTCATCCCGTACACAACATATCGAGTCAGCTTCTACTCTCATCCCGTACACAACATATCGAGTCAGCTTCTACTCTCATCCCGTACACAACATATCGAGTCAGCTTCTACTCTCATCCCGTACACAACATATCGAGTCAGCTTCTACTCTCATCCCGTACACAACATATCGAGTCAGCTTCTACTCTCATCCCGTACACAACATATCGAGTCAGCTTCTACTCTCATCCCGTACACAACATATCGAGTCAGCTTCTACCCTCATCCCGTACACAACATATCGAGTCAGCTTCTACTCTCATCCCGTACACAACATATCGAGTCAGCTTCTACTCTCATCCCGTACACAACATATGGTACGATGCCAAAAGGGGGGGGGGGGGGGTTTGGGCAGATGTTTTCTGGCATAGTAAGATACTGGGCAAGTGGGGTATAGGACCCACACCCCCCCAAAACCCATGTTTGCGAGCCGATTTCGAGCTCAAATGCTCTCGGCGAGCCTTCTTTTGAGCACAAAACGCTGTTTTTCTGGATTTCGATGTCCCTTGATTGATTCTGATGAAGGAAGGAAAAGAGCAGCGGAATACCATCGAGTTGGCTACCGCTTCGTGCCGCGACTTGCTGACTTTGCTACAGGTTTCCTGCCAGTGGTTCTTGCTCTCTTAGCCTCTTTTTGGTCTTTCGCAGCCAGCTCGTCGAAAACCTGTTTCTTCTTGAGCCGCTTTTTATGGAGCCTTCCTTTCAGACCTTCGCTTGAGCTAGATGACGAGCACTCACTCCTGCTACTCAGTACGTCACACTCACTATCTGAGTTGCACAGCGGCAGCTTGTCCGAGACCTTTGGCGTGAACGTGAAGGCCACAGGGCGGGTTTTCGCTCGAAGTTTGCACCCCGGTTCACCACTGAAGTCATGAACTGTCACATTGCCAAGGCTGTCTTTCTCATATGACCCGATGACCATGACGTTCCCTATCTTTCTGACGTTGAAAGTGGCGGTTTGTGAACGGATACGAACTTGAACTGCCGCTGTGCAAGCAATCCTTTCTATCACTCCTTTGACATCGTTCAACGTTTGCACGGCGTTCTTGCGGGATGCCATGTCGAGTGCCCGGCTAACAGAGCCGAAGTGCTGGTCACGGTCGTTCTTGCCGTGCCCGCTCTCAAAGAAGTTTATCGAAGCCGTCGATTTTTCTTCGAGAAGGCGACTGATGAAGAGGAGGCTTCGGAAATGCCTACCAGAATCACACCAGTAAACACACTTTTTGTCTTCCGGAAAGAATTCCTTTGCCCGCTCCAGAGCACGCACTGCGGCAAACGAGCACTGATTGTGCGTGCGCATCAGTATGTCAATGTGCTGGCGTTTGGTCGAATCAGGAAATGAACCGGATAACTCACGCCAGATTCGGGCCTTCTCAGTCTCTGTACACAGAGATACAACGAACCCGATCGGGTCAGCTCCTGCGACCTTCTCCAGAAAGGCTCTCGTCACTTTGAAGCGTCTCTTCATGGTGCCCGATGACTTATCGTAATTCGTATACGCGTCTTGCCTCGCGAATTCTTCAACCGATGTTTCGACAAAACGCATTCCCGAGTCGCGCATTTTAAGATTTTGTTCAGTTCCTTTGGTGGGTGGGTGCTGTATCAAAGTCATTGTACAGGCGTTACCCAACCTGGGGCCTCGAAATCCAGAAAAACCGCGTTTTGCGCTCAAAAGAAGGCTCGCCGAGAGCATTTGAGCCCGAAATCGGCTCGCAAACATGGGTTTTGGGGGGCCGTAGGTCCTATACCCCACTTGTCCAGTATCTTACTGTGCCAGAAAACATCTGCCCAAACCCCCCCCCCCTGCCTAAACATTAAACTAAGTTTTTCCCCCCCCTTTTGGCATCGTACCATATCGAGTCAGCTTCTACCCTCATCCCGTACACAACATATCGAGTCAGCTTCTACCCTCATCCCGTACACAACATATCGAGACAGCTTCTACCCTCATCCCGTACACAACATATCGAGTCAGCTTCTACCCTCATCCCGTACACAACATATGGTACGATGCCAAACCCCCCCCCCCCCCCCCCCCCCTTTCATCGCGAGGCTAAAGCCGCAGTTCAATATGGTTAGTACTGCAAGCGGCTTTAACAAGCGAGGTAAGAAGCTTTCATCTACGGACTAGTTGATGCCCACGCCAACCTGCTGTACATCGGCAAGACGAGCAAGACGATGCAGGAGCGGGTTACAAAGCATTGGTCTGGCCGGAACACCAAGCAGGACAGGTTCAAGCGACACTTGCAGAACCTCCCCTCGCCGCCTTACGCGTTCATCCTCTACGACGTCCCAGAAGCGTTCTATGCGGCTGGGGGTAACTTCGACAAAGTTGCCGAGCCGATAGAAATGGCTTTCATCGCGAGGCTAAAGCCGCAGTTCAATATGGTTAGTACTGCAAGCGGCTTTAACAAGCGAGGTAAGAAGCCGCGATCTGCTCCGTCGTTCAAGGGCAAACCGGACAGCGGGCAGTCTACCCCGGAAAATCCTCGAGAGCGCGGAGACGCCTGGGTGCATGTGAAGGATGGGCAGGTCCACGTGGACCAAAGTCGAGGCCGATACTTCGGCATCCGGAAGCAGCTGCATTACATGTTCGGACTCGATGAGGACACCCTACGGGCATACGACGTGAACCCGTGGATGAAGAGCCGCGTCTACAGAGTTCGTACCTGGATGCGAATGTTCATGGTTGAGCACCTGCAGCACCCGAAGGTAGCAATCCTGGACGAGCTGCTCACGGCGAGGCTTAGTGAGATCAACCATCTTGCGAAAAAGAAAAAGAGTGCAGCACGAACGCCTTGGTTCTGCATACGGCAGGTGAGCAAGATGATGGATGAAAGGAAGCTAGCCGCCGTTTTCCGTCACGATACCGAACTCCGTGAAATGCTCGCGGACTCAACGGACTTCGTGAACACGAGGGTTTCCACGTCGCTTAATCCTCCCCTCGGGGTCCTTCTGTCAAACTTTACGGATGTTTCGCGACAAACAACTGCTGCCCCGGCCCCTCCCCCTGGTGAATGCCCTTGCCAACGCTACCTTCTAGACGGATACCACATCCAAGGGCATGCGTGCGGGCAGGCACACCTCCTCAAAACGTCGAGCGAGCTAATTTCGCTTTTTGACAAGGGTCGCAAGTTCCGACCGGACGGTGGGGAAGAAGCCGTTTGCAGGGAGGTCGACAAAGCTGTGACCCAGTTCGTTGAGGAGCAATTCAAGGACGCCCCTCCGCACTTCGCAAGGATGCTACGGAGGAAGATACTAGCCACGGTTGACCTCTCCCGGGTGGGAGCCGATCCGGAGCTGACGGCTGGAGCGCGTAAAAAACTGTTGGAGTTGCAGGAACATCTCGTGATCCTGCCCGTGGACAAGAGCTCGCATGATTTCGGCTTCGTGTGTAAAAGATTTTACAACCAGGACTTACACGCGAAGGTCAATCACAGTACGAACTACTCCCCGAGCGAAGAGACGCCTCAACAAGTCATTGCGAGGCACAAGGCCTACCTCGGACGGGAAGGATTACACTCATCGAACGTCCTCCCATACCTATATGGCACCCTGAAGCTGCACAAGGAAGTGACGTCCATGCGGTACATCGCTGGGGTTTCGCGGAAGAACTGTGTCGACTCCGACTCCGAGGCGGCCGATGCTGGACGGGACGCCCGCCCTAAGACCACGTTCTCGTCTACGACGGACGCGCAACTGGACCTGACCGGCTTGCTGAAGGCGATCATGAGCATCCTCCGGCGGGAAGACGACATTCGGTTCAACGCGACTGGGTACCGGTACTTCTGGATCACGGAGTCGAGCGACGACACGGCCTTCTTCCTGAAGACACACGCGGACGAACTCGCGCAGCTGGACGCTGGTACATTTGACTTTACAACGATGTATGACCAGCTGGAGCTTGAGGAGCTTCTTAATGCGGTTGCGGACACGATTAATGAGGCCTTCGCGGCGGAGGCTGCACGTTTGAACGTGGACGCGGGAAGACTCGTATTAGTACGTCCGAAGAGCCAACACGGGCCGACTCGTAAGAAGCGCTGTTTCGCCTTTAAGGTAAACACGGAGGTACGGTCACATGAAGCAGCGTATTCGGCGCAGGAGCTCAAGACCCTCTTGTCTTTCTGCCTGGTGAATACCTATGTTCTGGTCAATAGGGTTCTCATGAGGCAGACGCTAGGCATCCCAATGGGTGCGAACGCTTCCCCGGACATCGCCAACCTCTTTTGCTATGCGAAAGAGCGAAAATACATGATGCGACTCTTGGAAGACGGGGACACGCAACGTGCGGCATTGCTTAGCCTGACACGCCGCTTCATTGACGATCTGTTGTGTTTCGGCACAAAACCCCCACCGGAATCTGTGTACAACATGAGGTACAAACAGACAAACGCCAAGGTTGGGGACGCCACTTTCCTTGGTATTCGGATTCGACATGAAGTCTCCGAGATGTCCGGGAGGAGATACATGCGCCTGTCAGTCCTCGACAAAGCGAAGGCATACCGATACCAGCCCTTGGCGTACACATCCGTGCTCTCCACGGCTCCATCGAACTTTGGGTCGAGTATCCTCATCGGAGCGCTTGTGCGTAACGGCAGGATTGCGAACAACCTCCATGACTTTAAGACCGAGATGAACAACACGGTGCTGAAGCTCATGAGACGGGGGTACCGCAAGAGTGTCTTAAAAAGTGGGTTTCGTAAATGGTTACTAGACACGTACCCAGAAGCGAAGTTCGGTGATCACTGCGAGAAGATCCGTGCGCACTTCGTGTGGCTCGTACATGAAGTGGAACGCATTCTGCAGATGCCCGACTTGGAGTCCATCGACCAAGCGGTCGAGAGGCTGCTCGCTGAGAAGGCCTTCGTGAGATACAGGGACCGTCCTCGACCTGGCACACGAACGGAACGAGATACGCCCGATCGGCCTTCCACTGCGGCTCCGAAGCAGCGTCGTGATCTTGTGCCCCAGGATGGGACGACTAAAGGAAAGCGCAAGCGCAGAGACGATGAGGCTGCTCAGCCTGGACCGAAACGGCGCTGCGACGTGTCCCATGCAGTGCCTGACATGCTGGAATCATCACCCGCTGTCGGCCGCCAAGCTGTCATTTGTATCCAACGGCCCTCCCGCATGTTCGACCCGTCACCGTTTGAACCTGCCGGCCTCCCGAACCTTGGGAATACTTGTTTTCTCAATGCGGTACTGCAGCTCTTGTTGCGTGTGGAACCGATCGAGAACATGTATTACAGTCTTGCGCAGAATCCTCTGAATTTCCGGGGGTTCCTGAAGGAGTTCTTGACGTACTTCGTCCTACTGGTAAGCTCGCGCTCGGGGAGGAGCCAGCTCAGCCAAGACAGCCGAAGGATAGGGGCTGAAACAATCCTCGCCATGCTCCCAATGTTCTGCGATGCGCGACAGCACGACGCGCACGAGGCTTTGGTTGCAATTCTGGATAGGACAGACAGCTCCCTAGGGCCGGACGAGACGACGGAGGCTTGTCCGGATTGGCGGCTTTTCCAGACGTGCCTGGAAAACACGATGACGACAACAACACGATGTATCGCCTGTGGCGCCACATCCACCCGTCATCAACTGGTACGGTGTCTTCAAGTCCCTCGTGGAAGGCCGGTGGAGGACGCATTCTGTGTTCGTGGAATTATGAATCCGGAGAGGAGGTGTGACTGCGGAGCTGCTGGATCCGTTGTGGAGACCATGAACGTGCATGTGGCGTCCGAGTGCCTGCTGTTGCAGTTCGGCATTTACGCAAGCGATGGTGCGAGACTACGGAATGACGCTTCCCTACCGCTCCTCCTGCGACTGCCGGACGGCACACTACGCCTTTCCGCGGTGGTTGTACACACGGGACAAAATACGACAAGCGGCCATTTTGTCACATACGTCTTGCAAGGGATGCAATGGACGCTTTTCGATGACGAACGAGTCTTGCACGTCGACAACGTTCCTTGGACTGACATATACCTCGCCGCATACGTACGAATCCCCAATGCGTCCCACGAGGTGGTCGAACGCTTGCCATCACCTACTATGATGGCAACAACAGTCCCACCGCAGGTCCCGCTGATACCTTCTAGTCCGCCCTGTACCGACGCGAATCTGGAATCTTGCCAACCCATGCCCTCCGACGCCGCTTTGGCAGCACACGACCAGCCACCTGAACAGCCCAAGGACCCCCCGGAACTGCGCTGCAAGCGCTGCTTCACCGACCGCACCAAGGACGGTCGATTGTTCCGGGGCCTCAGAGGCCTGCATGTGCACGAACGTCTCTGCACGTACGTCAACTTCGGGGAGTGATGTATGCCCTGCGGAACAGCCGGAATCTCGGCCTAGCGGGGCTGAGTTCAGGTACGGTGCCCACTGTAAATAAGAGGACGCATTGCTGAAGTGCTGCGTCGGCGACGTTTGCTTTTCGTGCCGCGTCTGATGACGACCTGCCGACTTGCGTTTAATGTACTGGAGGTTCGTTAAAGACCGCCTGGCCGTGTGCTAGGCGTAGTTTAAGGTTGTACTGATCTACAAACAACCACTTACGAGCTTGTCAACCCCACCGATTTTCTATCTTCTTTCCCCCTCCCCCTTTTCGACGTTGCTGTTGACTAACGGTTAGGTCGGACCCTTCCCCGGTGAACATCCCATGAAAGTAACAGTGTTGACTTAGACCGATACGGGCTACATGGCAACCCCTGCTCAACATGTATGCACGTGGGGGGCCCAGGGCCACATTCATTGCGAATGTGTTCGTGGTGTCGGTCGCAGAAGTCTTTTGTTTTGGCTAGCCAAAGAGAGAAAAAGAGCGAAAGAGTACGTACAGTAGTGAGTAGAGAAGAGAACGAGTGTAAAAGAAAGGAGGTAGCACGGACTACCAGGCCAGCGGAGACCACCGCAAAAAGAAATTTTCTTTCCCCTACTTCATCCCACAAAACCATCACCAACAACAACGACCCCCCCCCCTTTGCACTAATAAATTTTTTTTTGATGTCACCCCATACTGGCCCCGAAACCCCACTTGTGTGGCCCAAAACGGTTCCCAAACGGTTTTTGGCGGGCTGAGTCGAGGTAAAGGGGTCTCTGAAGGCCCACGAATAGGCCCAGGTGGGCCCAGGTGGGCCCCGGAGCGGGCACTCAGTGCGAGGGGGGGTGCCCCCAAAATGGGGTCATTTTCAAAGCCTCGCCACTCTCAAGCTAGTCAAACACCTTCTGGCCTCCAGCGGGAAACCCAGACTACACAACGACAAGATCGGCTGTGTTCCGCTGTAGATAGCCACCAGCGGGTCCTCTTGAAGCCGAAGAATGTTCTCAGGGGTCTCAGATAGCCCTACTTGGCCACCCCGCCTGCAGCGCCTGCGGTGGGCAGGCACACCTTGTAAATAGAGTGGGTGCAGCAGGTGCACCCTGCCTAGAATCCGGCTTTACCAGCAATACGAATTAAGAATACAGGTTGACCCAGGAAAACGGAAACTAAGAGAGGGAAAATGCCAAAGATCACGGGTCTGGAGTTCGTGGAGTCATCGGTGAGAGCAATGCAGAAGTTGTCGCCGTTTCATGAGGAAACGAGACGTGGTCAGTCCATGCAGAGACGACTCGTAGCCAGCAGGACCTTTTGCGAAAAGGTCTCTGGTGAGGACCTGATCGGTTTCTTTCTCGCCCTAATGACAGAGGAGGAGAACGTTGACATCTGGAAGCGCCTTTCTGGTAGGCTTTCAGAAGCCTTCAACAGACTTGACGACGAGGCGAGCCGGCGACGCATCGTGAGCGGTTTGGACTGGGCACGTGCCCGGTACAGGGCTGTTGGAATGGTCGTGGGTGACAATCTCTGAAAGAACCGGGGAAAGGCTGCCGAGATTGGCGTTGGCGGGGGAGTCCTCATCTTGGTTCTTTTGCATTTTTCCACCTTATATTCTGCGTTTTCCTTGTAAGCACTGTGTTCTCAAAAGCGGGTGAAGCCGGATTCTAGGCAGGGTGCACTTGCATACCACACATTCTAAGCGTGGCCTGCCCACTGCTGGCGCTGCACACATGGGGCTAACTGTGACCCCCGAGAGCACTCTTCGGCTTCAAGAGGACCCGCTGGTGGCTATCTACGGCTGAACACAGCCGATCTTGTCGTTTTGAAGTCTGGGTTTCCCGCTGGAGGCCAGAAAGTGTTTGACTAGCTTGAGTAGTGGCGAGGCCCGAAAATGACCCCATTTTGGGGGGCTCTCCCCCTCGCGCTGAGTGCCCGCTCCGGGGCCCACCTGGGCCCACCTGGGCCTATTCGTGGGCCTTCAGAGACCCCTTTACCTCGACTCAGCCCGCCAAAAACCGTTTGGGAACCGTTTTGGGCCACACAAGTGGGGTTTCGGGGCCAGTATGGGGTGACATCAAAATTTTTTTTATTAGTGCAAAGGGGGGGGGGGGGGGGGGTTTGGCATCGTCTTCATCATCCCGTACACAACATATCGAGTCAGCTTCTACTCTCATCCCGTACACAACATATCGAGTCAGCTTCTACTCTCATCCCGTACACAACATATCGAGTCAGCTTCTACTCTCATCCCGTACACAACATATCGAGTCAGCTTCTACTCTCATCCCGTACACAACATATCGAGTCAGCTTCTACTCTCATCCCGTACACAACATATCGAGTCAGCTTCTACTCTCATCCCGTACACAACATATCGAGTCAGCTTCTACTCTCATCCCGTACACAACATATCGAGTCAGCTTCTACTCTCATCCCGTACACAACATATCGAGTCAGCTTCTACTCTCATCCCGTACACAACATATCGAGTCAGCTTCTACTCTCATCCCGTACACAACATATCGAGTCAGCTTCTACTCTCATCCCGTACACAACATATCGAGTCAGCTTCTACTCTCATCCCGTACACAACATATCGAGTCAGCTTCATCCCGTACACAACATATCGAGTCAGCTTCTACTCTCGTCCCGTACACAACATATCGAGTCAGCTTCTACTCTCATCCCGTACACAACATATCGAGTCAGCTTCTACTCTCATCCCGTACACAACATATCGAGTCAGCTTCTACTCTCATCCCGTACACAACATATCGAGTCAGCTTCTACTCTCATCCCGTACACAACATATCGAGTCAGCTTCTACTCTCATCCCGTACACAACATATCGAGTCAGCTTCTACTCTCATCCCGTACACAACATATCGAGTCAGCTTCTACTCTCATCCCGTACACAACATATCGAGTCAGCTTCTACTCTCATCCCGTACACAACATATCGAGTCAGCTTCTACTCTCATCCCGTACACAACATATCGAGTCAGCTTCTACTCTCATCCCGTACACAACATATCGAGTCAGCTTCTACTCTCATCCCGTACACAACATATCGAGTCAGCTTCTACTCTCATCCCGTACACAACATATCGAGTCAGCTTCTACTCTCATCCCGTACACAACATATCGAGTCAGCTTCTACTCTCATCCCGTACACAACATATCGAGTCAGCTTCTACTCTCATCCCGTACACAACATATCGAGTCAGCTTCTACTCTCATCCCGTACACAACATATCGAGTCAGCTTCTACCCTCATCCCGTACACAACATATCGAGTCAGCTTCTACTCTCATCCCGTACACAACATATCGAGACAGCTTCATCCCGTACACAACATATCGAGACAGCTTCTACCCTCATCCCGTACACAACATATCGAGACAGCTTCATCCCGTACACAACATATCGAGTCAGCTTCTACTCTCGTCCCGTACACAACATATCGAGTCAGCTTCTACTCTCATCCCGTACACAACATATCGAGTCAGCTTCTACTCTCATCCCGTACACAACATATCGAGTCAGCTTCTACCCTCATCCCGTACACAACATATCGAGACAGCTTCATCCCGTACACAACATATCGAGACAGCTTCTACCCTCATCCCGTACACAACATATCGAGACAGCTTCATCCCGTACACAACATATCGAGTCAGCTTCTACTCTCGTCCCGTACACAACATATCGAGTCAGCTTCTACTCTCATCCCGTACACAACATATCGAGTCAGCTTCTACTCTCATCCCGTACACAACATATCGAGACAGCTTCATCCCGTACACAACATATCGAGACAGCTTCTACCCTCATCCCGTACACAACATATCGAGACAGCTTCATCCCGTACACAACATATCGAGTCAGCTTCTACTCTCGTCCCGTACACAACATATCGAGTCAGCTTCTACTCTCATCCCGTACACAACATATCGAGTCAGCTTCTACTCTCATCCCGTACACAACATATCGAGTCAGCTTCTACTCTCATCCCGTACACAACATATCGAGTCAGCTTCTACTCTCATCCCGTACACAACATATCGAGTCAGCTTCTACTCTCATCCCGTACACAACATATCGAGTCAGCTTCTACCCTCATCCCGTACACAACATATCGAGTCAGCTTCTACTCTCATCCCGTACACAACATATCGAGACAGCTTCATCCCGTACACAACATATCGAGACAGCTTCTACCCTCATCCCGTACACAACATATCGAGACAGCTTCATCCCGTACACAACATATCGGGTCAGCTTCTACTCTCACCCCGTACACAACATGTCGAGTCAGCTTCTACCCTCATCCCGTACACAACATATCGAGCCTTATCCGTACACAACATTCCTGCTTCCGCTGAGCTTGTCTTAGGTCGCGGCAACCCGTCAGATCACCCCAGCCAAACTCTCACCTGGCTGGTCCAGGGACCCAGCAACAATGCATGATGCCAGTAGTAAATTGGCCAACCTTTCATCCCTTGCGATTAAACAGGGTTGAGCCTCAGAGTTGGCTAAGTACTTGACGCCGTGGGCGGCACTACCCCTGCTCGTATGTTCTGAGACCCTCAGGAATGAGCACCGTATTCATCCACCATGCAGGCATTGTCAGCGGTGACCTAACGGTGAGCCTGACGTACAACTTCGTGCTGCTTGCGGTTAAAGCTGAGATGTACAATGTTACCGACGGGGAAGAACTGATCAAAGAAACGTCGCCGGAGTTCGAAGACGAAAAAGGTTCAACGGTGCTGAAGGTCGGGGGCTTATCGACGGGCAACTACAGATTGGTCTTCAGAAACCTGGATGGACCCATGGACATGCTCCAGTTCAGGCCGCATTGCTTTGTTGCGCACTTCGACATCCAGGCCTCTGCGACACAAGTGGGCGTGCCTGAAGACCCACCCCGAATTACGTCCATAGAGCCCAAGTCTCTGACTGGCTTCGTCCCAGTTCAACCGTTGGAGCTGACGCTGAGCTTTTCGGAGACCGTGCTCGTTGACGAGGACCCGCAGGAAATTGTAGGGCCGCCGATTGAGGTAACGTGTTCGTGCCCGTCCGGGTCGGACGCGGCGTGCACCGAGAGCAAGCTGATGATTGAGTCGATGCATCGGGAACCGAAGAGTGTCACGTTCCGGATGATCGACCAAGCCCACACCCCGCTGCGCTGGGGTGTTACCTGCCGAGTGACCAAAATTCGTCCCGAGAGGTTCAAGACCGAAGAGCACCTTGGCTCTAGCATGGCGTACACGGTCATGGCATTCGAGTGCAAGGATCCTGACTGCCGGTACGACATCGTCGCCGGGGCGTGCAACCCAGCTTCAGGGTTGTGTTATGCCGGCGGCATGTGCCCGCCTCCGTTGGCGGCGGGCCAAACGCGCCCCCGCTGCACTATGTGCGAAGTGTTGACCGTTGACCCGGTCACAAAGATCTGCCCCCGAAAAGTGGTCGAAACGCTGACGCCGGACAGCGTCGAGAAGGGGACACTGGCACCGAGGCCACCCTCCACCTTTGAACCAACGGTACGAATGTTTTTTTTTCTTTTGTATAAGCACCTGCTTTGTAGGATGCTCTGGCACGAACATCGAGAGCAGCAACCCAAATGCTGCGGCGTCTGCACCTCACGGCGAAACGATTTGGACTGAAGGTAAACTACGGCCAAGGGAAAACTGAGGTGATGGTAATCGGAGATCCGATACCCAGACACGTGCAACGCCCAGAAATAGGACTCCTGCGGGAAGTGCGGGACTACAAGTACCTTGGGTGCATGCTGCAGTCCAGCAAGACCGACTTCCTGCGAAACAAGCAACTAGCGTGGGTCGCCCTACACAAGCTCAAAGCAACGTGGCGGTCAACGCTGGCGATGGCAACGAAGGCTTGGCTGTTTCGGTGTCTGGTTCTCAGCATCTTCCTGGCTGGAGCGGAAGCATGGGTGGTGGGGACCGAGTTACGTGCAGACGTGATAGGGGCGTACACGTGTATGGTCCGCTACGTGAAGGGGATCAAAGTGTACAGCCGTGACACGCGCATGAAGAACTCAGAGCTGATGGTCGGTTTCCCGAGGATCGAGGCGGTGCTGCAAGAGAAGCGCCTGCGGTTTGCGGCGCACTGCATGCGTTCTGAT
>JAPJBO010001230.1:0-2500 GCA_030068145.1 Diplonema papillatum | reverse complement strand
TGCCTACGGACCCGAACACAGCCACGCTTTTTGTTATGGCTACGCAGGTGGAGCCCCAGGGTATGCTGGGGTATGCCCGGAATTTGTCGGCGGTTTTCGGCCATTTTGGGGAGAATGCGCGCCCATTGCATTCGCTTATGACGGTTCTACGGGGTTCGGGGGGCAGTATCCCGTTGGAACAGGCGATCCCGGTCCCGAGGGACGTACTGATGGAGTGGGCGTTCCGGCAGGCGCCAGGGGTGCGTGCGGCTGTATTGATTGCGTGGAAAACGGCGGCGCGATGGGGGGAGGTCCATACCCTGTCCCGGGCGTCGTTTCCCCTGTTGACGGACGCGGGCATAGTGGTGGATTGGAATACCCTGCCGAAGGGCCGTCGAAGGAATCCCTTTTGTCGGAGCAAGGTGGTAGAGATTCGGGGGCCATTGACACGGGAAATTTCGGTTTTGCTGCGGGGCATGGGCAATTTTCGCCAGTTGTGCACGGTGACGACGGACCAGCTGGACGAGCTTTTGAAAGCCGACGAGAAGATGCGCCGGTATTCGGCGCACAGCGTGAAGCGGGGCGCGGTCGACCACCTGATGGCGGCAAAGGCCGGGGGGGCCCCGTTCCCCGCGCACTTGATCTCCCGTCTGGCGAAGCACGCCAACGAAGTGGACCCGACGGTGTCAGACATGACCATCCGGTACACGACGGATTCGGTAGCTCTGGCGCGCGTGCTGCAGACCGGCGAGGTGACGATGTTCCTCTGACGAAGGGGGTTCGCGCGGTGCGACTTCGCCTCGCAGACGACCAAGCCAGTCCTGAGCGCTTCGTGCAGCAACACCAGCGGTACTCGATACTTCGGAGGGGGAAAAGGACCCGGTTGCCGAAGAATGACGCGGAGAAGTCGGCGCCATTGCATGTCGACTCGGTGCCCCCGATCAATGTCGACGTGCTGCGGAAGCGGATGAACCCGCAAACGCGGAAACGATTTGACGAAACCTGGTCGCGGACGTTTTTTCCTCATGCGCATGGCAGAACGAAGTCTTCTCCCCCACGTCCCTCTAGATTTGCTTCAGCACATGCAAGGGAATTGCAGGCGCACGGGATTGCTCAGCGCGGTCGTGGGCCTAACGGCCTCCTCAATGTCCCGTTCACCGTTGTGGAGGAGAAAGAAGGGGCGCTTCGTCAGCGCTTTATTCTCTGGACGTACGACGCCAACGCTGTGGTCGAGACGGACGGTTACCAGGCACATGTCCCGCTTCAGCATGTCTCTCAGTACCTCGAGGCGGTCAGCGAGGAGTGTGGCTCGACGCGAGACTTCCGGTGTGGGTTCTACGGCATCGAGATTCCGATCGCCTCTCGCGGACTCTTCGCATTCCAAGATGATGCAGGAGAGTGGTGGGAGTTGACGAGGCTGCCGATGGGACATTCCTGTGCGCCGGAGCTGATGCACACGGTGGCGTCGACGGCGGCGGGGCACCCGGAATACGTCGACGGCCAGTACGCGGTGTCCTCGGACGTGGTAGTTCACGTGTGGGTGGACAACATCCGGTACGCAGGGCCGCACGATCTAGTGCTGGCGGTGACGTCGCGGTTGGACGAGCTCGCTTCGGAAGCTGGCATGACGTGGAAGGCCGCCGACACGCAGACGGCTGCGCAACGCTACGAGTTCATCGGCGTTGAGTGGAATCACGCCGACGGAACAGTGGGCGTATCGCGCAAAATGCGGTCGCGGTTGCAACGTGCAGAGGACGCCATCGAAGGGGGTTCAATGACGGCCTCGGATGTGGAGTCCCTTGCTGGCCGTCTCCTTCACGCCTCGGCCATCACCGGCGTATTTGTGGGCGAGTTTTACTTCGTCTTGAAGTTCTTTCGCAGGGTGACGAACGCGTTGAACCGGGGCGAGAAGGCCGTAGATGAGAAGGTCGTCCTCTCCGACGGCATACGGCGGTCGCTCCCCGTATGGCTGCGACGGGTTGCGCGGCGACGTGCCGTGCCTGTTGCCGCGCAGACGCCGGAGTTGGCGGTTTTTGTTGACGCCAGCCTGGATGGTTGGGGCGGTGTACTCGTGGATGTCGACACCAACGACATGGTTGTAGTGGGTGCGCGGTGGAAGAGAGCCGAAAGGCGTTTCCACATCAACGAGTTGGAAGCCATGGCTTTGGAGAGGTCCGTAGCGGCCATCACACCAGCGCACGCGGGCTCCACGGTGTCCATTGTTGTGGACAATACTTCTGTGCAGGGGGTAGCCCGCAAAGGATCATGCCTGCGTTCGCAGGTTCTCAACGACTCTGTCGTGCGTGCATTGTTGTGTTTGCAGCGACTGAATATTGCATTTTCAGTTCGTTGGGTGAAGAGCGCGGGTAATCCTGCTGATCTGCCATCGCGGGTCCCGGTAACGTCTCTCACCGATAAGAATATCGCGGACATTTCACTTGCGGTCCGGGATTTTTTAACTGGCGAGATGGGTTTGGTGGCGTGACCTCCGGGGCTAGCCCGTTCGCTCACTTTCTGCGGC
>JAPJBO010001229.1:0-58236 GCA_030068145.1 Diplonema papillatum | reverse complement strand
TGCAGGAGGGGGGGGGGGGGGGTGGGGTCCGTCCCCCCCCCCCCACCACCATCTCCGCACTTGTTACATGTTACGCGGTTTAGGCCAAATCTTAATATACACCCTGCCCCCCCCGCCCCCCCCCCTCCGAGCATCCGGCATCTATCCGGAATCTAGCACCTCGTGTTTCCTGATATCGTCTTTCGCTGCTGTCGGTTGTGAATATCATCAACTTCCTACTGCTGCTACTTAATTTCTCTGACGTGGACCACGTCCACTGTTATCTCCACCTTTATAGGCTTCGCTTACCAACGAATTACAAAAAAGTTTTTTCAATCTCGTCGAGGGTCAACCCCATAGGGTAACCTCTGGAACTTTCCAGATTACTCGCCGATGAGCTGTGTGTTTCGAACTCGCTCAGCCATTTTTGGATGATAGTGTCGATCGTGTCCAACATTGTTTCGGCTCGAGTGGCGACACCCAGTACCGTTACTCGGGCCAATGGAGTCGACAAATCTCCTTTCATCACCTTCGTAATGGAGAATCATGATCGTCGAATCTTAAGTGTCAACTAAGAGTCAATTTACAGCGTACGCCTTTGTCTTTGTAGATGTCCCACGCGATCGCGGGAGCTACTCTGTGCAGAAGCATCCACGCTTCTGGGGGGTAGTTGTTGTTACTAAGATGCACAACTTTTCCGGCCAGTGTGTTGTTTTTCAACTGAAGAATTTCCACAGTTGGAGAGTCCCACCGTTTCGTGCGGCGCGTCTCGCAATTCCGCCGGACGAAGACGGCCACGAAGAGTATTCGGTAGCTGGATCACGACAAGAGGGGAGCTCCGCTCCCTCGAGACCATACCCGGAGCGGCAGACCTCCTGCAGTCGATTGTGCGGTGCGCGGTAATGCCAAAAGGTCGTGTTAGCGGTGTGTGGAGATGGCAACCGCACAACATGTACTGCTTGCAAACGACGCGACGCACAACGAGCGGTGTGTGGAGATGGCAACCGCACAACATGTACTGCTTGCAGACGACGCGACACACAACGAGCGGTGTGTGGAGATGGCAACCGCACAACATGTACTGCTTGCAGACGACGCGACGCACGAAGTGCCCGACATCCGTGAGGCATACCCCCACGAGCCGCCACACCTAAAGAGTCTCCTTGCGGACTTTGCGGCGAAGCGAGGGCCCACAATCCCCCACGTGGCCAGATGTGTGAAGACGCTCTGCGACGATCCGCCGCTGTTGGGCGACACTCGCTCTGAGATATATCTTGTTTGCGTTGTTTGTGGATGGAGGTATCGACAGCGGTAAAGGCGACTTTCCGAAAAGAAAGCAGACTAGAAAAGGCAGAAAGAAGAGTGGACACAGAGCGGCCAACGGGACAGAGGCAAAGTAAATAAGAGCTCGTCACTCGCACAACCGCGGCTGATACAAAACTAATGATGATGATGATGATGATGATGATGACGGGAGGAGAGAGTTGTTTTCGTTGAACGCATTTCCCGACTACTACTACTACTCCTACTTTGAAAAAAACGCGAAAATAATCGAATATAGGCTAAATATATGGAGGCGTACGTGTATGGTTAGAGGTAGTCCCGGAAATAAAAAAAAGAAACAACCCACACCCACTTGCTCCAAGAGAACCCCTTTGACAAAGCCTCATCCCTCAAAATCCGGAATCTCAAAGCGAAACGGTAACTCTAATTTTTAAAATCGCAATCGCCAATTTCATTTCACGCAGGCCAAGCGTGACTGTGACTACCCGGAAAGCACGTACTACACGTGCAAGGCGGAGTGGAGCCCGCGCATGTACTTGGCCGCGGCGAAGACGCTGTCGAGCATCACCAGCAGCAGCAAGTGGGAGACGAAGCAGGCCGCCGACGAGTCGATCTACATCAACGTGATCAAGCGGATCCCTGTGGACACCAACATCATCGACGTGGAAGGCGTGTGGGCCGGCGTGTCGCGGAAGCCGTTCGACGCGCGCAACTTCGGCGCGCTCCGGGCCGCGATGGCAGCCGAGGGCGCCGTCAACTGCTCGAGCGAGCAGCTGCCGCCGTCGCAGGTCATCCAGAAGTACATCGTCCTGTACGCGCCGCGCGAGTTTCCCTTCCCGTACGTCCGCTCCGCCCGGGCGGTGAAGCGGCCGTTCGACAACGGCGCCCTCGAGGCTCTGGCCCTCGCCCTCGACCCGATCATGACCTCTGTCACCAACGGCGTGTATCCGGTCCACCAAATGGCCACGTTCGCCGGCGCCGTCAACGAGGACACGAACGCGCGCCTGTCGTCGGTGCCCCACAGGTATCGAATTCTTCCCGTCTTCTTCGCTTCGGCCTTTAAATGTTTTTTGAAAGTATGCCAATACTGCAGGGAATAGTTGACTAGACCTCTTGAGTTTGTGCTGACCACGAATAGGGGAGTCGGGAGAACCTACAAAGCCAAAAGCAGGACCGACCCCCCCGTTCGTGAGAAAAAGCGAAGAATAAAAACACCTTCTTTTTTCCATCTATCTTTGTCAAGAGCTGCAACTCAACTATTCCCATTGAGTATTCACTAATACGACTAAGATCTGCACGCATCCGCGCTCCATCGAGGCTCACGCCAACGACTTCGCGGCGCCTGGCGTTGTGGTACCAGTACGCAGCCAACTATGGGTGGATCGCTTGAGCATCATCCATTTTCGGGACCGGTGCATTCGGCAGGTGAGTTGTTACCGACTTCCGTGGCCCCCGTCCTGCCGTCAAGATGAACCGACACCCCCTTTGTGGGATCTGCTGAGCGATCATCACGTCAGCCCTCGGTTCATCCCGCGTCGCCAGTCCTGCTTACCAGAAGTGGCCCACTTAGAACCCACACGCACACAACGCCCCCTTGCTTGACCGCCTTCAGGTTGGGAGAGGCTACAGCCTCTTTGGCGTTGGGTCCCGTCCTTTTTTTTGTAGGAAAAGAAACTTGTTTCTTTGAAGACTAATAATAATCCGAACGACAGGTTTGCCGCTCCCAATCCGTCCAGAGGAACAAAGTAGCTTGCTTCCCCTCCCTCCCTTCCCACTTGTTCGCACTTCCCATCGACGATGCCGAAAGTCACCGAGGCTTACTTGGCCGGACTGACCGTGGTCGAGCTGAAAGCGCTGGCCGCGGAACTCGGTGTGGTAGTCGCCGGGATCCAGCGAAAGCGGGAGCTGCAGGCCAGGATTCTGGCAGAGAAAGACGGGGAGGAGGCGCGCGCGGAAGACGCCGATGATGGCGACAGCGACGAGGACGAAGATGACTCCGACGAGGCGGAGGGTGAAGCACCGGCACGAGCAGCCCTGCCCGCAAACAGGAAGCCGGTGTGGAGGACCCCGCCGCCGCCGACCGCATCCGAGGCCGCCAGCTCGTTCAACTGGCTGCGAGACCCGTGGCTGTTCTACGACACGGCCCATCGCGAGTGGGGACCGGAGACGTTCCGGGCCCGGGCCGCGAAGCGGGAGGCGGAGGAGCGGTTCGCCCGCATCCGCAAGCTAACTCCCAAGATCGAGGACGCCCTCGTGCAGGAAGTCATCGACGACGAGATCCGCGCGCTGATCAAGCGGAAGCTCGACCAGCGCGCCGTGCAGGCCGTCGAAAAGAAGGCGCGGTGGGCGGACTACCCGTCCGACATTCGTGAGTTGGTCGAGGACGTCGACAAGGAGGTCGACCGGCAGAGGAAGGAGACGAAGAAGACCCAGGCCAGTCGCGGCTCGGGTAAGGGCGCCCCGCCGTATGTACGGCGTGGATACGGAAAAGGCGGCAAAGGCGGAAAGGGCACAGGAGGAAAAGGCAGCAAGGGCAGCCGTCCTTCTTGGTGACTGCCCATTCGAAGAACCCCCCCGGAGGGCCGGCGGCCAAGCGAGCGGGCCGCGGGACGACCGCCGGACGCGCAGGGGACGCCCGCTGAAGGAAATCGCACACATCCCGGGTGCGAAGGTCCAGCGGGCCCTGCTCGACATCATCGACGCCGCGTACGCCGACAGCACGTGGCAGAACATCGCCTACACCCACGCGAAGTGGAGGCGGTACGTGCGGAAAGTGGACCTCCTGGGCGCAACCGTGGCGGACCAGGTCCTGAGTTGGATCGGATGGATGCAGGCCGACGGGCTGAAGGCTTCCTCCATCCTGACAGAGATGGGCAACGTCACCGCCGCTCTGAAGCTCCAGGGGGTCACTTTGGAGGACCCTCGTCTCCGGATGGTCCTCAAGGGGCTGGCGAAGATGAAGGTGGAACAGCCGAGGGACCAGGCTCGCCCGATCTCGAAGAGGCTCATGTGGGACGTCGTTCAGCGAGCACCTCCGAAGGCCGCAGCGGTATTCGCCATAGCGTGGCTGACCTGCAGCCGGATCGGAGACGTGCGGCGGACCCCTGCATCGGACGTGACATTGAAAGGGGAGCTGATGGAGCTGAGCTGGAGGCAGCGCAAAGACTGGCGCAACATCGGCGTTGTGACGACGGTGAGGACGGGCCCGTGGCGCGAGTTCGTGGAGCGGCACCTGCGGTTGCTGGCCCCGACCGATACGCTGGGGGGCGATTGGACGACAGCGAGATTCGCGAGCCTCCTCCCCAAGACGTACAGCGGACACAGCATCCGCCGGGGCGCGGCTCAGTTCGCTTTAAAACACGCGTCAGCCGAGTCAGTGCGGACGCTGACGTTGCACGCCACCCTGACGGGGCTCATCCGGTACGCCCCGCTTGCTCACCGACGTCAGCAGATCCGAGCCAGCCGCGCTCTCGCAGACGCGGGGACAGGCGACGAAGAGAGGGAACCGTGAACGAGCGGTCAACCCTCACCCGCCGGGATGACCCTGCCCCGGCCGTCCGCGATGTACTTGCCGCGGCAAATTTTTCTCTAAGCGACGCCGTGCTCTCGTGGGACCCTACGACGTTCCAGGCCGTCAAGCGATTGCGCGACCCCGCGCCCCCGACGGCGAGGATAGCGCAGAAGGCGCCCTCCAGGCTGCGATACGACCGTTGCGACCGAATCGCGGGAGTTATCGGCCACAGAAGATGGATGGACGACTCCAGGTGGGTTCGCGACCACGATTTCTTCTACCGTTTCTTTGGTCCGTTCAAGGGGCGGAGTGTTCTGACCAGGAAGCCGGACTTGCATCCTGGGCACGCCCGTGACGTCGCCATGTCCAGCGTCACACGTAAGGTGGCGCACGCCAGTCCGATCGTCGAGATGAAGGTCTTCACCATCGCGAAGAAGGGTCGGACTGACGAGGGGAGGCTTATTTGCTGGCCGGAAACGTTGAACGGCCACCTGCCCAGAGAGCAAATCCCCGCCACGTCGCTCCCGTCGAGAGAGGAGATCTGGGACACAGTAAGGTCGGCTAACGTGGGGCTAGAAGTAGACGCCCTGAGCTTCTTCCACGCGTTCGAGCTGGACCCACGGATACGTCCTTGTTTCGGCATGCGCCTGCCTCATGGCAAGTTCCAGATGGAGGTGATGCCTATGGGTTGGAACGTATCGATGGCGGTTGCCACATCGTTCTCGGACATGGTCAGCAGCTATGTCACGACAAATTGCGCCTCGGGCAGAGTGACGCCCTGGGTGGACAACTTTTTTCTTTCGGCCCGTGACAAGTCTGGCATGGCAGAGCTCTGGGACGCCTGGACCCGTACGGCGGAATACGTGGGACTCGAGACCAAGCCAGTCCAACAGGGTCCGGCCGAGCGCGTCCAGTGGCTCGGTTTGGATGTCGACCTCCCGTCCAATAGGATCCGCGCGCCGCGCAGCGTCACCACCGCTCTCGGCCCGGCCATAGACGCGGTTTCAGGAGGCTCGTCCTTCAGAGACATCTACCGGGTTCTGGGCGTGTGCAATTTTTATTTGTATTTTCTAGGAATGGATGGATGGGACTTCCCTGTCTTGAGCCTGTTTCAGTCCAGGGTCGGCAGGCTACTGCATGAGCGACCAGCCCTGTGGGACTCCCCGTACACTCCGTGGCCGTCGCTCGTGTCAACTCTGCGGAGACTGCGACGTGCCATAGCCGGGTGGAAACGGATACCGCAGGCCGAACAACATAGGCTGTGCGAGCTTTGGACTGACGCGTCGACAACTGGCTGGGGAGCCCTGTCGCGCGGGTTGTTCTCTTCGTGGGGTGCCTGGACACCGTTGGAGGCAAAGCACCCGATCCATCGTCTGGAGGCGCTGGCCCTTCTGACAGGGGTGGAGAAGCTGCTGCGCCGGGTCCGCTCCCCCGTGAGCATTCGGGCTTTCGTAGACAACTCGATATGTGTTTACGCTTTCAAGAGGGGACGTTGCAAGGACCCGCTGACAGCCCGGATCCTACGGAGAGTCAAGAGAGCAGCACGTCTCAAGGGTTCGAGCATCGAGCTGAGGTTGGTTAGCACCAAAGAACAGCTGGCCGACGCGCTGTCTCGTCAGGTTCCGAAGTAGTGAGGACCTCTCATCCGTCCTCGAGACTGTTATTCGCATCATATTTCTTTCTCACGTCATAATTTCTTTTTTATTCACGCCCGGGAACTGTTTGTAGTGACTTCACACAAGCGACTACGCGCAGGGATGCACCACTTCATGTGGTCAGCAGCAAGATTAACAGCTTTCTGGCTTCACCTTTTGCTCCAACTATACTGCGCGCGGCAAGCAGAGCAGGAGCGGAGGACGAGAGTGACAGACACAAGCATAGGAGTGAGGATTTTATTATTTGTGTTAACAACGCATTGTTGGTACTAAAAATTAGTAGTTGGCAGCGTACTAAAAGCAACTCACCAAATCAGGTGAAAAGCCGCTAGTGCGCACACAAACAAAAAAGAACGGAGGACGCATATCAATAAAATGAAAATGACAAAGAGAGCGAAATAGGAAATAAAGAGCCGAAGGGCGATCATCACCTTGGACCCAAGCAAACTCTGGACGGGGGAGACCCTGCCTGAAGGAATCAACCACCCCCGGGTGGGCTAGTCTGACACAAGTTGTCAACCAGGGGGTAAGCTTCTATATCCACATTTGGACCGTCGGTCAGAATTTGGAAAGGCCGCCGGAAAAAAAAAAAAAATGGCACTACCGTGACTGCATCGTCCCCCAGGCGCCGGCAGCGGTGGCCAATGTGCAATTGGAGGGGCAACCACTGCACCAGCAAAGGCTACAGAAGGAGTGCACGCAGGGGGAATCCCACTTCCCAGCACCAGTAGAAGTGGCCAGTTTGGATGCAAGTTGGACGGGCACGGGGGAAAGAACAACAGCTCTGCATGACACATCACGTGCGAAGAGATAACCGCCGGCGATGCAGATTATCGCCACAGATTCTTTGCATTCTGACCCAAACTATCTACCAGACAAAATGCCAGGGATAAAACACATAGAAAGTCGAAAAATGAAGCGTCAAACAAGTCAATCGACCTTGCAAGGCTTTGTCACAAGTAAGAAGCCCAAACCTGCTCCAAAGCCAGCAGACGAGCCGAAGGCTGTTCGCGAGGATGCAGACAAGATACTGCGGATTCGGGTCGGCAGCTCCTGCTGTTGCTTACCTGCGACTGGAGGGCAGGTGCAGGTTGAGGCCGGAGAGGAGGCAGAGACACCGGCAGGCGAGCCAACTCAGTGCAAAAATTGCAGAAAAACAGTGAAAACGCAAAAAAGCCGTTATCGGTCCAAATTTGGAAAATGGGCCGGAGACCAAGCTAATGCCCTGGTTGTCAGCAGGAAAAAAAAAAAAAAAAAAAGAACAAAAAAAAAGACGTTAACCCAAACAACTT
This sequence comes from Diplonema papillatum, assembly GCA_030068145.1. Classification (NCBI taxonomy): domain Eukaryota; phylum Euglenozoa; class Diplonemea; order Diplonemida; family Diplonemidae; genus Diplonema; species Diplonema papillatum. The sequence continues at coordinate 50,515 of JAPJBO010001229.1, read as the reverse complement.
CCGCCGGTAGAGAAATCTTGCCTAAAGGAATCAACTGCCTTCGGGTAGGCTAGTCTGACACTAGTTGTCGTCGGGAAAAAAAAAAGAACACAAAATGGCTATTCCCACCAGAGACGACCTCGACTTGTCCGTGGTGAAGTGGGAAGACGTGCCCGTTCCGAAAAGAGCGGATGAGCCGGACGGGGTGAAGAAGAGCGAGCAATGCGTCGTATAAGATCGAAGATCTTAGAAGATTAATACTATTCCGACGAGAACTAACACTTGTGCAAAGGTTATACCCCATCGCTCCCGAGAAAACACCGTAATTTTACCCCTCGCTTAAGCGAGAAGAACAAATCAGATCAGTGTTTTGTATTGGATTTTGCCCCTCTACCTCTGCATTTCCTCCCGTCTCCGTTCGGGAGTCAGAGCAGCTACATCGCATATTTTCCGCGGGGAAAGTTGCAGGTTTCGCCCTCAGGTTTGACCTCCGTTCAGTGCCTTCCAGCTTCCCAGGAAGAAAGTGGAGTTGGAAAGGGTGCGCCTGGCACCCGCCAAGCGGGTGAGACACCCGCTGCTATCTCCAGCTTCAGCTCCAGCTTCTACTGGCGGGCCACGTTGAATGAGCATTCGACAAGAATGTCTTCGTTAATCAAGAACGAGAGCGTGGGGATCCAAGATGTTCAGAAACCGTCATAGGTCGCTGCTGTACTCGATGCCGTCTCAGGATTGAGCTCCCACGGCACTCCCCGAACGAGGAAATCACAGATTATGGGTCAGGGGGGGAGTACATTTGCAAGGCTGAACCTTGAAGGAATTGACGGAATGACCCGCCAGGCTTGCCTTTCTTGTTTTCCTCAAAACCAGCACCAGTAGCAACGACCTCCCACAGAGACGCGCTGACGATCACGGGGCTGAACGCGTTCTACGAGGACAAGATCTGCGGGTCCGCGAAGAAGATCGCGAACGACTTTGTCAACAGCACCTGGGAGACGCTGTTGCGGAAATACACGTTCAGGGGCGACGACCACCGCATCGGTTGGGCGCCCTTCGGGGCGGAAATCTCGATGGAGAAGACGAACCAGTTCTTCTGGTCGGCGCCCGAGTACCTGCGGCTGCGGTCCATCAAGACCATGGTCGACCCGACGGACGTCTTTCGCACTGTGTTCACCATCCCGCCCCTCACCCGGAAGCCTTGCTAAAAAATATTTGTTCGTGCGCGCGAAGGACCTGTCATGTGCATCGTTAGCACATGGCTGGTTCCCAACGCTGTCAACATTTTTTTTTTTTTTGTACTGACATGTCCACGGCGTGGTCATGTTTGTGTTCCGAAAAAAAAAAAAAAAAAAAAATCTGTACGTCCATTCGGATCGTCGGAAACACTAAAAATGCGTCGTTGATCACGTTTCGATAGAAAACCCCCCGCCGGAGTTCGCTTTCATGATAGTCAACCGGCTATCATGGTTGCGACAAAAATATCCGCGGAGTTTGCTTTCATGATAGTCAACCGGCTATCATGGCTGTTCGAAAAGGCGTTTTTGTTTCGGGCAGTCGGGCTCAGAATTTCCCGCCCCCGAAGATCCGATCGGCGAAAACATCGCAGGCCAGCTCGCCGAGGGTGTGGTAATTGACTCCCCGCCGACGACGGAACCTTCCGGAAACGCAGTGCCGAACACTGTCCCGGGGTTGGAGGAACCTAAGGTACACTCAGCGTCAGCACTGCTGCACGACGACGTGTTCGAGAATGGTCCTCGAAGAGGGTCCTGACGGCCTTTCCTCCCCCCCGCATTTCACGTACGCGAAACCCGAATTTCTTCTTTCTGTTGTTGTTGTTGTTTTTGTATTGAACGGTATGCAGATACTGCAGGGAACAGTTGGCCAGGTTTCTTGAGTTTCGGGCCGCAGGCATCCTCTTTTTTTCTCAAGCTGTGTCAAGAGCCCGCCACTCAACTATTTTTCTCGCCGGAAACCTACCGCGGTTCCGGTTCTCCCTAACCCGAAACTTCCAGCTGCAAGATTGCACGGGTTCACAATTTACGGACTGAGAGATATTTCCCCCCAGAAGACTTGCTGCATTTCCTGACTCTGCATGCATTCAAACACGCATGAAGGGTTCTGTCTAAGCATTTTAAGCTACAAAGTTACGCTGGGCCTCGTCCGTGCGATAAGTGACTGCAGAGCGTCGTGAACCCTGACAGTTCCGACCCGCTTCCCACGCGTTGGGGTTGTTGCACACTGGCTCGGGCACACCCTCTTTAACTCCAGCTTCTGAGGCTGGAGTCCACCGTGTGGTATTTTGACCCTGCAGCTCCTCCTCGCGCTTGACTCTTTCGGCTGGAAGTCCGTCCCTCCACGCGTGTCTTTTTTTCGCCCCCCGCCCGCCCGTCCTTCTCAGGAAAAGACGCGGTGGGCGATGGCGCCGCGGGATCACAGAGAGTGGAAGACGGATCGAGTGCGGCGGTCGTTAATTGCGGCAGCCCCACCGCTCAAGTCTCATTCTGTCCTTCGGTCTCCCCTCCTCCCCCCCTTTGCACCTCCACGATTCCCGCGACAGGAGCTTGCACAGCCCTTCGCCTCAACTGGTTTCAATAGGTGACGGTGTGCCCACCATGTTGCTGGCTTGCGGCCGAGTGAAAACTGACAACTCGTCTCTTACAGCTCTCCGCCCTAGCCCGCTAGTGGTGCGTTTGTCGTTGGCAAGGCGGACGGGGGGTGGTGTGAGGGGGTGGAGAGGGCAGCGTGACTCGAGGCGCTGGTGACAAGATTGATGATCTTCGCACCCTCGTTTGTTTTTTATCTTCGAGTCGCTGCTGTTGCTCTCGCACACTCTCTCTCCCTCCCTCTCTGTCTGGCCGCGGTGTGTTGTCGTGCCTGGGGCTTTGCGCTACGGCCTACGTTTTGAAGATACTTTCAAAACTTTGGGGCTCTTTCCGTGCAGCGCCGGTTGTCGCATACAAATCGTGCGCCGACCGCTGGAGGAATCAAGTGGACTCCACTCAATTCGGTCAATTCTGGCCTACGCTATGTGCGCCGTACGCGGACTGGCGTGTGCTCGTGCGATATCACCTCACAGCACAGATGTCCGTATTTCTGGGCACCTGCTTATATCAAGGGTGGTGGTGGTGCCAGTCCTCCAGCTGGGGCCCGCCTCTTCTTGGCTGGCGTCGGGCAGGCGACAACACTGCGATTTTTCCTCCTTCCCTGTTGTTGTGGATGTCCAGCGTGTTTCACTCTGACACATCAACGCGCACATAGACACACATACACTCGCATGTGCCTCGGTACAGGCTGCGCGTGAACGCTCTGGGCTCGATGTGCCGAGGGCTCTGTGCTCTCGTCTGCAGCGAGTCCTTTAGCTTCGACGCGCAGCCGCCTGACGACGACTGAAGTCGGGTCGCCGCTGTCTTTGGAGAATAGGCTGGTCCCGCCCGTCGCGCACGTTCTCCCCCCTCCCAATTCAGCTGTGTCGCCACGCCACGTACAACAAGTCAAGTCTCGTTTACCTCGTCGTCATGTCCATTTTTAGACATTCATCCTTACGAGATGCATGTCTGTGCTTGACACTGACTGCTCAACCTGTGAGTCGGCTCTCGAGCCCCGCTCACCCAGTCCCGCTGCTTAGCTTGCTACTTCCGTAGTGCATGCTAATCCAATGGGGGTTATGGGGTTCATGTACTCGAAAAAATCCCAATTCTTCTTTCGTGCGGTTATGCGGTTGTTGGGTGCCTTTATTAGGCGAAATTCACGTGGTGGTGGCTCGGTGAATGGAGGGGGAAAAGACCCCCCGCAGTAGAAATGGCGGGCGGGACTTTCACTATCCCGAGGCAGCAGGAAACCCCGACGACCCCCCCCCCCCCCCCGTTCTCTGCTAAAACCGGCCCCGAAGGAGCCGCTGTCCGTTTCCAACTGTTTTCCTTTTCTTTTACATAAGCGCCAGCTTGGAAGGAAATGCCCGACATTAGCTGCCAGACAAAGAACCGAACGGAGTGCTGTAACTACCGAACCACGTGTGAGGTCATGCGGGTCTTCAAATCACACAAACACAACAGGTCAAAAGTCTTGGGTGAGAAAACAACACACGGTGGTGTAAGCGAAGAACAAATCAGATAGTGTTTGTGTTGTATTTTTCCCTCTACCTTTATTTCCTCCCTTCATTCGGAGTCAAAGCAGCTACGTCGAGTATTTTCTCTCCACCCCGCCCCCGCCGAAGAAGACTTGGTCAAACATACATGAGAGGCAGGATTCTGCCCAAACACGAAAACTAAGAGGGTGTCCCCCACCCCCAATCGTGACGCCGGGGCATGGAGATAACCTAACTTGCCTACCCACGACGAGGGGGGGGGGGGTTGCCTTTGTTGGTGGATCTTGGTACAACAAACGAAATTTGCATCAGCAACGACCCTTCCTCCTGGATGGAAGCGCCGATGCGAAATTCGACCCCCTGCAGCATTCCACCGCAGAGCAGGGATGCAGGACGCCTTGAACCAGCACCCGGAATCCACCATCCCCCTAGCGGAAAAGCGCCGGAGACGCACTCCTCACGAAATCACCTGCTGCGGCGGGGGTTGCTGTCCCGTCTCTTTTTTTTTTTGTGTCTACTACGCAGCGAACCCGATCTTTTTCGCTGACTCACTGGGATTCCACACGAAAGATCCGCCGGCTCAGACGTGTCGCCGTGCCCGGTGAGCGATACCTCTCACACGATAGTGCGGGAGGCTTCCGTTCCGGAAGACAGCAAGCCCAATTTGCCTTCGTGCAGCCTAGGACATATAGGAGCCGTCCAGAACCTGCTATTGGCTCACTGTTCCGCGTGCTATAAGTCGCGTGCAGTCGTGTACTGCGCGTCTTGGGTAAGCAGCAAGCCGCCGATGCCCAAAAAGGACACCCATGCCTGCAACGACACGCCCACCTAAATGTCGAGATCTTGTTCGTTAACGGGAAATCTACATCGACGAATCACTCCCAGGAGCGGCCGTGCACCACTTTATGGTTCGCCCGAAGGCTTCGAACACCTGGAGTCTCAAGCGAACTCTGAATATGGTTCGCCCGAAGGCTTCAAACACCTGGAGTCTCAAGCGAACTCTGAAAAAGCAGCGCACGACGACGAAGGGAGCGAGCCGTTCGTGCATCTTCGTGTGGACACCCTTCTCTCCCCTCTCTCTCATATATGGGTCGCCCGAATAAAGATAAAGACGAACCCCGACCGAGCAGCATACAGCACGGCAGAGAGCCCAGGCTGGTCTGACACTCGTCGTCGTCGGTCGGAAAAAAGGAATAGAAACAAGTCAAAAAAAAAAAAAAAAAAAAAGCACCACATCCACATCCGCATCGGTGGCGATCATCGCCTTCTCCTTCCCGCCTTCATACTTTCTTTTTTGTGCGTTTCCTTCTCGAAGGAAAACGCGCCAGCGCAACATACACAACACACGTACACGAGTCGTAACCTTGGGGGAAGAAGTTCTGAATCGCAGAAGCATGCCGGGGACTCCCCACCATTGCAACGAGAATCGCAAAAACGAGGAAATTTGCTGTAGCCCACGCTAAACACAGGTACAACTGAGTTTGGTGCCAGGGCGCACAAACAGTCCAGGGCCAATGTGGAGTTGAGATTTTGTTGATTCAACAAAACTACGCAGTTCTTCCTCTCCCCCCCCCCTGTGTTACGATGACTCCCCCTCTCTGTTTCTTTTTTCTTTCTGCTTTCTGGAGAGAAAAAAGAGTTTGCAAAAAAGAAAGAGTTGTAGTCTCACCAGCTCGCCTGAGCTGAAGAATCAACCGTGTGCACGGCTCTGTGCTTCACATTTGGAAGCAACACCGGAGATCAAGCCCGCCTTTCTTGCCTTCCTTCCGTCCCCCCACAGACACACACACCTCATTGGTATCGGCCTCCGGATGAAAGGTCGTGCTTCGTCCTCGTTCGTTTGTATTTCCACACGCAGCGTTCTTTCGCTTTCAGGTGGTCTCGTCGGACCCCGAACACGAGAACAAAAATCCAAACGATTTGCTTTTTTCCCCGCCCCCCTGGCGAGCTCAGTACACGAAAAGCTGCCGAAATGGCTCAGGCAGGAAAGGCGGCTTCCCGCAAGCTACACAGTCCGAGTTGCAACGTGTGCACAAGCCAGGAGCACTACGATCCAGCAGCACCAGCACTCCCTGCACTCGTCCACTTACAGGCCGAGTTGCAAGTGTGTGCAAAAGCCTGGCGCACTACCCAGCAGCACCAGCACTCCCCGCAGAGCCTGCGGTCGTCCACTTACAGTCCGAGTTGCAACGTGTGCAAAAGCCTGGCGCACTACGATCCAGCAGCACCAGCACTCCCTGCACTCGTCCACTTACAGGCCGAGTTGCAGGTGTGTGCAAAAGCCTGGCGCACTACCCAGCAGCACCAGCACTCCCCGCAGAGCCTGCGGTCGTCCACTTACAGTCCGAGTTGCAACGTGTGCAAAGCCTGGCGCACGACGATCCAGCAGCACCCGCACTCCCCGCAGAGCCAGCGGCGCCTCGGGTAAGGGACGAGGCCCTGCCGGAACACCCCGAGAAGCAACGAGCGGCGCGCGAAGCAGCGGTGCCTCTCCCGAATTGGGTTGTTTTCAACGGTTTGCTGCGAGCGAAGTCGTAAAACCAGCTCTAACCCTCACTCGCTACACGCACAGGTGGGGGTGGCCTACACCCCAGTACACACATACGTCTCCCCCCCTCCTCGATCGTATCTGCGCGCCTCGTGCCTTAACCCGGAAGGGACGGCAGTTGTGGTCTAAAGCCCTTTTCTGGACAGGCCCGCCTCCTCCTTCCGCCCTCTGTCGAAACGTTCGGAAAAAGCTCCGTCGGCCGGCCCATCAGACGGCGCGCGCTCCCAGTCGCTGGATTGCAGTGCGAAGCGCTGAACGCGTTCACCGACGCGTTGCACCTCCGGTTCTCACCTCGTCAGCAGAGTTGCTTCGCTGATTCGGTGTGCAGAGGGACTGCATACACGCGTGAAGCATCAAACCTCAGGGGGGTGTGTTCGACAACAGAGTCGAACAGGTTGCACTCCCGGTTCTCGCCTCGTCAGTAGAGTTACTTCACTGGCACTCGGTGTAGAGAAGGACAGCGCGCCGCAACGCAGGACGGGTTGTTCGACGGCGGAGCGCACTCGAAAGGAAGGCGGTTCTCGCCTTTTTTTAGGGGAGTGACCCAGGCGTGGAGTGTGACCCGCCGGTATACTCCTCCGCCACTACAGTCTGCAACGCGGCCGTATGCGGGGCACGAGAGGTCTGGTTGCAGCGTTGCTGGGGCGGGGCGGCCAGCAGCAGCGAGTGCCGAAGGCTTACTGGCTGCACACCGACTGCGGCGTCCACCCCCAGGTCCCGCTGTCCTTCTCTCGGCCGGCGCCCTACGCGAAGGGCGCGTCCCTGGCAACGGGCAGCGGCGCCGCCGAGAGTCTGCTCCCGCCGGTGCACACACCTGCAGCAGCAGCAGCAGGAGACAGCGACGGGATCCCGCGGGTGAGGGACGCGCGGCTAACAGCAGCCGATGGTCATCGATCGCAGGACGCGCGGCTAACACCAGGCGGCTCCCCAGCGCCCGGCGCAACCGAGAGCTCGCAGGTGCAAGACGCACGAACGAAAGCGGGCAGCGAATCAGCTCCACCGCAGGGCACACGAACAAACGCAGGCAGCAAATCAGCCCAATTGCCGGCAAACTCAGGCGACACCTCAGCGCCTGGCGCAACCCAGAGCTCGCAGGCGCAAGACGCACGAACAAACGCGTTGGGCGACACGCCGCCCAACAACAACAACAACCCCACCAACAACAAAGACAACACCAGCAGCAGCAGCAACACCAACAATGACAGTCCAACCACCAACAACAACAACGAAGACAACACCAGCAGCAGCAGCAACAACCCCAACGGCAACCCCGCCACGGCGACCGAGAACGACGCCGGCGGCGGGAAGCCGGAGTCGTTCTCCGAGGCGTGGGCGCAGTGCCCGCCGCGGGTGCGGCGCGCCCTCGCGATCCTCGCCATCTGCGGCGGGCTCGAAAGCGCCGGCATCGGGATGGTCGTCCCGTTCCTGCCGGGGCTCGCCGACGAGCTCGGGCTCGGCGGCGCCGGCGTCGGGCTCGTCATCAGCGCGGTCGCCCTCGGCAAGGTTGCTACGAACCTGCAGATGGGCCGGTACGCAGACACCGTCGGCAGGCGCCCCCTGCTCATCTGGGGGCAGGCCCTCAGCGCCGCCGGCATCCTGTTCACCGCTCTGTCGCCCAACTTCGGGGCCCTGCTGGGGGCCCGGCTCACCCTCGGGTTCGGCGCCGCGGCCAGCGCTGCCGGCACGCAGGCCATGACTGCGGACCTCACCGCAGGCATGGCCAGGCACCGCGGGCTGCTCACAGGCGCGATAGGGTCGGTTTCCTCCTTCTCGTACGTCCTCGGCCCGGCCCTCGGCGGCGCGCTCGCGGAGGTGGCCGGGTTGAGGGGACCCTTCTACGCCTTCGCAGCGGTCACTCTCCTGTCGTGCTTCGCGTACGTCACCCTACCCGAAACCCTCAACAAGCAAGTGGTCAACGCCCAGCAAGCCAGCACGGCAGCTGCCGCGTCGCCCAACGTAGGGGGGGTAGTGGGGGAAGTGGTCGACCCGCAGGCGTCCGCCAGCCGCCTTGCAAGCGTCGACGCCGAACCCGCCGCGGCCGGTCGTCCGCGAACGGTCGGCCAAGCTTCCGCTGCCGCGTCGCCCAACGTGGCGGGGGTAGTGGGGATAGTGGGGGAGGCGGTCGACCCGCTGCTTGCGAGTGTCGACGCCGAACCCGCCGCGGCCAGTCGTCCGCGAACGGTCGGCGACGCTTCCGCTGCCGCGCAGCAACCCCGTGTCACGGACCTGCCGCCGCCGCCGCTGGCGGGCGGCGCCACGCAGTCGTGGAACCCGTTCCGGGGGGTCTTCGCCCCGTCGTCGGGGCAGGCGGAGGCAGAGGCGGCGCGGGCGGGCGCGCCGGCCGTGGGTGCGGGGTTGCCCGAGGAGTCCGGCACGTCGACGGCGTGGCGGGAGTGGAAGGAGCTCGGCCGGCTGCGGTCGCAGCAGGGGCTGATCGCGTGCAACGCGGCATGCTGGCTCGGGTGGGCGATCTACATCACGCTGGTGCCGCTGCACGCGGCGGCTGTGTGGGGCGCGTCGCCGTCGCAGCTGGGCACGATGTTCTCCGCCGCCTCGGCGGCCGGGCTGGCGGGCGTGCCCCTGGGGGGTTGGGCCGGGGACCGGTACGGGCGGATGCCCGTGCTGCTGGTCGGGTGCGTGCTGAACTGCGCGGGGGTAGGGCTCCTGTCCATGTCTGCGACGTACCCGCAGTTCTTCCTGTCGCTGCTGGTGTGGGAGTTCGGGGAGGCGATGCTCGGCGCCGTGCTGGCGGCGCTGTCGCTCGACCTGTCGCCGAAGGACAAGTGCGGGCAGGCGCTCGCCATGCAGCGGCAGGCGGGCGACATCGTGTTCTTGATCTCGCCCCTGGTCATCGGACTCTGCGCCGACTACTTCAGCGCAGGCATCGTCCTCGGCGGCTGTGCCTGGGTAATCGGGGGCCTCAGCACCCTCGCCCTCGTCCTCCTCCGGCCTTCCCGCGTGAGCACCGTCGTGGCTTCCGTGGGTCGTGCGAAGAAGGCGTGACGATACACTCCATTTTGCGCAGAGAGTGTACATTTCTTCGCGCTGGCATAGAGCCGCGTCTCTTTTTTGCACTTCTACTCCCCAGTGGCACAACGTTGATTTGCTTCCGGGCAAAGCACGTGGGTGGTGTTGTGCACCCGCAGGTCTTCAGGGTGTGGGAGTTCGGGGAAGCGATGCTCGGCGCCGTGCTGGTGGCGCTGTCGCTCGACCTGTCGCCGAAGGATAAGTGCGGGCAACATCGTGTTCTTGATCTCGCCCTTGGTCATCGGACTCTGCGCCGACTACTTCAGCGCAGGCATCGTCCTGGGCACGCCTGCAGAAAGCAGGCGTTCACCGTGAATGATGCATGGAATAACAAGGGACCGATTCTCGAAAGTGATGTGCACAACGGTTCTCCCCAGGTGCACCTTTCATGAAAGCGCGGGTTCGGTGTTGCTCGGTGTCTTCGCGGATTTTAGAAGCTGCTGGCTTGTCTCGAGTGCGGAGACGAAGACGCAACCGACACACACGCAAAGCTGTAACCCAGTGCCCCAACCCCGTCCGCTCTGCCCTGTGGTGACCGCTTGTGTTCAGCGCAAGCCACTTACTACGTTGTGAAGCTGCCCGTTGATCTGTACGCCCCGAACACGTGAGGCTTGCCTTCCGTGCAGCAGGCTTTCCGGACACTTGTTCTCGTAAAAGGAGAAGGTCGCTGCTCATCTGCCAGGTACGTCCTACGGGTTTTTTTTGAAGTCGTGGGAAGACGTGGACACACTGTTCGCATTCGGGCTACAGAACGTCAGTGTCCAGTCAGGCGATGATGCGTGTCCCCGCAGAGGCTGGCGTCGTGGTCCAGTGGCAGGCGAGGGACCTTGTCCTTTTTGTGTCGCCGCTGGGGTTCGTCTGCGCAGACGGTAGATGTACTATGTGACAAGTGGTCGCTTGCTATAAACCAAGTGACATTTGTTGTTCATGTTCCCGGCTTGTGTGCGATTCCTAGTTTTCTTGTCCATAAACTGTCCTGCTGTCCCATAGTCCTAGCCAACTCGTGGGTCGTGTGTTGAAGCTCTAGCCCTATTCGACAGGTGCACGTTGGACATTCAAACGGCTTTCCCCGTGCCCAACGTCATCCATTAGCTTGTGTCGCAAATGTCTACCTAGCTCATTTCCTGCCAGTAGACGGGTGTTTGTACAGGCTGGAACGAACATCGAAAGTATAAAAAGTAACGTCGGCAGCGAATACGCCGGCCTGTGTCTCCATCTCCATCTGTTGGGGTAAACCGGCTTTAACCGGCTAGAGTTTAGCGGTGACAGTCGACGACAGTTTTTCGCCATGTCAGGAACGGATATCAAAGGTATCACAAAGCAACGTCGCTGGCAAACTCCGGCCCTATGGGCTCTCTCTCATCTGTCTCACGACAGCTCACGTTTCCTGATGGTGGGTGAACAGTCGACGGCAGTCCTCCTTACCCAGAGTATGACGAACGGACATCGAAGGTGTCAAAAAAAGCAACATCACTAGTGAACGCGTCGGCTCAACAGGCTCTCTCCTGCTTTAGGTTACCTGTCTTACGACGGTCTATCCTCACGCCCCCTGTCAGTGGACGACTCGATTGTTCAATTGTTGCCTCGAAGCACGATTGGGTTGGCTCTCGACTGAATATCGATTTGTCGGTCATCTGGAAAATGGTGCGCGGGCAGGTCCAGTTGACTTTACCTGGCCGCAGGCCGGTCCTCCTCGCGGGAATCGGCTTTGTGGTCTACTTTTTATTTCTGTCACACCTCCGGCTTTAACCCTTGAGCATCCATCATGTACCAGCAGGCAGAAACTAGAAACTGCGACTTCCTCTCTCTCAATCAATCCCCTACCAGTGCCTCCTCATCTGCAGCGTCGTCAACGTGTGCCCTGTTCTTTTTCTGCGGTTCGAGTACTGTGCTCGTACCGAGGCCTATAGGCCAGCTACCTTTTTTTTTTTTTTTGAGATCAGCTCCAAATTGTTCAGTTGAGCTGAAGGGAAAAATTCCGGAACCAACGGCTGCACACGAGAACCCTGGAAAACGTTAAACCGGAAAAAAGGGCATGCCCTGTTGTGTACCACCACAATACCACACTGGGACGGAGAGGAGGCACACGGTGCCCTCAGCATCCTCCTAGATGCACTACAGGTGTATTGTATACTGTGGTATGGTCACTGCTACGCGTAGACCAGTAGTAGCACATGCACTGATGCACAGGTACGCACATGCCGGTATCTGGGGATACAGCATACACTGTACCAGTACGTGTACACCTACACACGAAACCCTACATCCCGGACTCTCACTCCAGGAGGAATTGGCAGCTAGCTTCTGGCCTCATCGCACTCGGTCTCGGCTTGGGTCATCGAGTTCATTCTTCATCAGAAAGGGAAGGAAGGAGAGAAGTCTGACAGAAGCCTGATAACTTGCGTACTCGCGAATGGGATATAAGAATAATTCAGTCTCAGAAGACCCACCTCAACCCACCCGAATCTCCTGTTGTAGGCTCGGGTGGTGTGCTCATCCTGCCATGCGCTTCGCTCCAGTTCCTACCGTATACTAAAGTAGTTTTGCGTTTGTGCGGTCGGCCTCACTCCTCCTCAATGCGGAGTGGCCACTCCCGCACTTTTTCACTCCCGCATTGACTTAGTATATGGCTGCTGAAGTCCGGATTAGAGAAGTCGGAGAGTTTTGTGGTCAGTCGGTTGGTGTTGGTGGCACGTGCCCCTCTTTATTGTTGCTGCTGCCAAATGGATCCAGGGCTCTGGTTTCAAGGCGGTCCAGTACACTGAGTATCGGCGCTCGTGCTGAGAAGACTGGATAAGTCCTTGAAAAAGAGGTCATGTGCTTTTTACAGATGCTTGGGCGTACACCATGCGCAAACGGGCCGGCCACTGTTGTACTACCCAGCGTACCGTTGTTAAATCGTAGCTTTCGCCACCCCACTTCTCTCAACCGGAGGCCCATCATACCGGCTTCAAAACACGAAATAGCCTGAAGGACAGGCATTTTTTATCTAATCTATCAAGAGCTGCACCCAGCTATTTCTTTCCTTCGTTGCCTGACCACTACTAGGTACCAGGGAAAGCCTGCTACACAGGAGCCAAGCTTCACGCGTTTCTTTTCGGCGGCACTGCAGAGCCACGGGCCTACGGGTCAAGTGGCTACCGATTTCCCAAATTAAAGCATCAAGGCATGGCGCACTTTGGGGCTTGGCGCTCGCGCTGAACACAAGCTCGTCGAGACGGTCAGCCACAGGGCAGAGCGGACGGGGTTGTGGCACTGTGTTGCCCCCGACTCAAGCTTTGCAAGCTGTGGTTGACCGTCACGTTCCTGGACCAGGAGCGGCCTTTTTCTTCATCTTCTTCTTCGTTGCCTGACCACTCAAGCTTTGCATGCCGCGTTTGACCGGTACCCATTTGCCCCGGAGCGAGCTTCGTCTTCTTCTCCTTCATTCTCTTCTGTTGCCGGTACGAGTTTTCACGTAGCAAACTCGGTCAGGCGGAGATTTTTCCGGACTAGCCACACCCCTGCTCTCGCTCGACCTATCCTGTGCCTACGAACCAGGCCACTGCACACGTGGCTCGCGCTCCAGCAACTCAGCCCTCGTTTTTCTTCTTTTGCATGCTCGAACCGCGCACGAGAGTAAGCAGCGCGGAAGCAACGCGCCAGCAGAAGTACTGCACACTTGCATAATAAAGAAGAACGGCGTGAGCACGTAGGTAGTGAAGTGCAGACTGCTTGCAGCGGCCGGATGCAGAGACCTAAAGTGGCACACCAACGCGCGCCTTTTGGGGCCACGGGAGGCTTGTCGTCACTTTGCAGAAGTCCTTTTCCATGAGAAGCACTAACAAACCGCGCCATGGAACATAATTGGTCGACTTCTCGGGGCGTCCACGAAACCACACTAAAAGTCCACACCATCCTCGCATGTGTCCTAAGTGGGTGGCCAGCCCTGTTTGGGAGGACAGAGAAGATCCTGAACGTGCCCAGATGAAGCCCGGATCGTACCGGACTGAGCCCGTGAGATCCGGACGCAGCTTGGGGTGATGTGCCACATCTGCCCACTCCCGATCGTCGTCGCGGCCTCCACCGTCAGGAGGGCCCCCATCATCAGGTGGGCCAGGCTACACTTGGGGTGGCTTCGGTGGCTCCCTGGGAGGGACAGGGGCGGGGGTAGTCACGCCTTCACGGTGCACTAGTAAAAGTTGGACTTTTTGCTGGCGGCCTGCTGTGTTCTAGACTGTTCTCTTCTGCCGCATTACGGTTGCACGGCTTGCTGTGGCTCACCCACAGGGATGATGGCTTTCGTCTTGGGCAACCGTTTTGATTATGGGCCCGAAAGTGTTTCTTAGCCAGACGCAGTGATCTTGCACATATGCACCGGCAAGAAACAGTATCGACGCGGTGTTTTCTGCCCGCCCGTGACTGTGTGGCGAAGACCATAGCGAAGCGTCGCTTTTACTTGCTACTGTCTGCGCCCAAGGCTCGGAAGGAATGATAGCATCCTCCGGAAGCCTTTTCTTAACCTCATCCTCAGAATGCTGGAGAGAGCTCCGGTGTTAACCGCGCGATTTCTCCGTGACGCCTGTCGTCTACAGCCATGCCGCACTCTTCGAGAAACTGATGCATAACCTCGAAGACGTGCGGTACACGATCTTGCTAAACTCCTCCGCCGTGAAGTCTGTTCCGGAAAGTTGCGCGAGCTGCTGCTCTGTTGATGTACGTGGCACATTTGCGTACCCCTGTCGCAAAAGGGTACATCAAGTGCGCCTTGTCCCGGACACCCTCCAAAGTTGACGAGTTAATTTTCATTGCTCTTCGAAGACTGGTTTTCCGCGGCGGCGTGAAAGAGGAAGCACGCAATGGGAGAGTGCCTCCAACACTAGAAAGCGGAGAACATAGCAGTGAGCAACGACACTATTTGTGGAATGTGCGCAACACAAAGCCTTGCATGCAAACAGTTCACAGGCGGACAAAGCCAGCACCTGTTGCACATTCATGTTGGGAAGCTCGGCAAGAATCGTGGGTTTTAGGGAACCCACTACTGTAAATGCACTGTGTCCGGTGCGATGCCAAGGCGATAGGAGCGCCATGAACGACAAGCCGAATCTACGGACCAGAGTTTGAATGTGGTCGGAAGCCCGCATTATTCCAGTGTCTGAAACCTGTCACGACATGTCTCTGACCTCACCGTGCAGGGATAGCACTGTTGTTTGCACTATGTTTGCTGAGCCATACAAGCTCAGGAACTTTCCCAAGAAACCAACCAAAACCCTCGCAACTCGGCCTGTCTCGCGAAAACTGGGGTTGCCCAGGTGGTTTGTGGTGTCTGGGCACCGGTGGTCACGGTAGTGCCGTGGAACCCCTCGAAAACTCTCAAACCACCCAGGACTTGGGTCCAGGTTAGGTGGATTTTGTCTAAATCACTAGGGGGAGCCACAATTAACATTTTGGTAGACATTTTCCACCAAATTTCCGAAAATAGGGGGGGGGGGGGTAAAAAGGTCACCTGTGGGAATTGACCCAAAAAAAAGTCCTTCGTGGGGTTCGAACCGCGGACCCTTGTGTCGACCCCTGTATTTCCACCCAAAAATTCACGTTTGGATTTCGTTCCAACGACAACGAACGACAACCTGATGTTTAGGCTACACACAACCTGATGATCTCCCACAAGGCTGTTATGTGCTCAGCAACGTGCTGGAACACCATTTCATAGTCCACATGGCACAAGAACGTCCAGGGGTGTGCGAGAATCACGCTCACGAAGTATGAAATTGCGTAATCTTCGAAAATCCGTCTGAAGACTATGCGGTGATGCATTTCTTTTTTTCCTGCCGACACGCAGCAGTGTAGCTGAGTCGCAAGGTTGGCGATTCCGGAGCCACTGACCCGGGTTCAAACCCGGACGATCAGAGTTTTTTCATTTTTCGTCAGTAGTGCCAGACGGAATTTTGTTGTTGTTGTTGTTAGTTGACGTTCAATCCCAGCTGGACGTCCATTTTAGTCAGGTGGATGCACAAGCGTGTTCTGGCCGAGATCACGCGTGTGTACCTCTCAAAGTGACAGAACTTTGACGTCTCCGTCCAAATTGTGGCTGCAAACGCGTGTTCTTGCCGAGAACACGCTTGTGCCGCCGGGTGCGAACTGGTTGCACAAGCGTATTCTGCAATTTTGCAATTTTGTTGGATGCAATTTGGTGCCGTAGACGCGGGTTCAATCCCGGCAGCTGGACGTTTTAGTCGGGTGGATGCACAAGCGTGTTCTGGCTGAGATCACGCGTGTGTACCTCTCAAAGTGACAGAACTTTGACGCCTCTGTCCAAATTGTGGCTGAAAACACGTGTTCGTGCCGAGAACACGCTTGTGCCGCCGGGTGCGAACTGGTTGCGCAAGCGTATTCTGCAATTTTGTTGGATGCAATTTGGTGCCGTAGACGCGGGTTCAATCCCGGCAGCTGGACGTTTTTCCATTTTAGTCGGGTGGATGCACAAGCGTGTTCTGGCTGAGATCACGCGTGTGCACCTCGCAAAGTGACAGAACTTTGACGCCTCTGTCCAAATTGTGGCTGAAAACACGTGTTCGTGCCGAGAACACGCTTGTGCCGCCGGGTGCGAACTGGTTGCGCAAGCGTATTCTGCAATTTTGTTGGATGCAATTTGGTGCCGTGAATGCGGGTTCAATCCCGCCAGCTGGACGTTTTTCCATTTTTGTCAGCTGGATGCACAAGCGTGTTCTGGCTGAGATCACGCGTGTGCACCTCGCAAAGTGACAGAACTTTGACGTCTCTGTCCAAATTGTGGCTGCAAACGCGTGTTCGTGCCGAGAACACGCTTGTGCCGCCGGGTGCGAACTGGTTGCGCAAGCGTATTCTGCAATTTTGTTGGATGCAATTTGGTGCCGTAGACGCGGGTTCAATCCCGCCAGCTGGACGTTTTTCCAAACTAGTCAGATGGACGCACAAGCGTGTTCTGGCCGAAATCATGCGTGTGCACCTCGCAATTTGACAGAACTTGGATGTCTCCGTCCAAATTGTGGTCGCACAAGCGTGTTCTTGCCGAGAACACGCTTGTGCCGACGGGTGCGAACTGGCAGAACGAGCGGGGTGCTGTAGACCCCGATGTAGTCCACATGAATGCTTCTTCAGCACAGTGAACACTACCTTCACTGCGACCTGGCTGGCCTGCTTTACAGGGCAGGTCCGACCAGGCGAAGAAATCCGCGATGGCAGCAGCATCAGGATGGGGATGAACATCTGGGGTGTGTCTTCTCGCACGCTCGAAGTACGAGATTGCGTAATCTTCGAAAGATCGTCTGAAGACCATGGGAGGATGCAATTTTTTTTCCTGCCGTTACGTGGCAGTGTGGTTGAGTCGTAAGGTGGGCGACTTCGGAGCCACTGACGCGGGTTCAATCCCGGCGACCTGATTATTTTCAAAGATCAGGGTTTTTTCGCCAGCAGTGTGCTGCATGAACGCTCGCACACTGGATGCACTCTGCTCGCAAAGTGACAGAGCTTTGATCGTCCAAATTGTGGCTGAACAAGCGTGTCCTCGGCCAGAACACGCTTGTGCAGCTGACTAAATGGCAAAATTTAGAAGTCCCGCCGCCGGGAGCACCTCGGTCAACATTCTGCCCTGCCAGTTCACAACCGGTGGCACACGCGTGTTCTGGCCGAGAACATGCTTGTGCAGCCACAATTTGGACGGAGACACCAAAACTCTGTCACTTTGCGGGCGGAAAACGTGTGATCTCGGCCAGAACACGCTTGTGCATCCAGCGGACTAAAATGGAAAAACGTCCAGCTGCCGGGATTGAACCCGGCACCAAATTGCATCCAACAAAGTTGCGACCGGCCAGAATACGCTTGTGCGACCAGCTCGCACCCGGCGGCACAAGCGTGTTCTCGGCAAGAACACACGTGTGCTGCCACAATTTGGACGGAGACGTCAAAGTTCTGTCACTTTGCGAGCTGCACACGCCCGATCTCGGTCAGAACACGCTTGTGCATCCACCTGACTAAAATGGAAAAACGTCCAGCTGCCGGGATTGAACCCGCATCTACGGCACCAAATTGCATCCAACAAAATTGCAGAATACGCTTGTGCAACAAGTTCGCACCCGGCGGCACAAGCGTGTTCTCGGAAAGAACACGCTTGTGCAGCCCCAATTTGGACGGAGACGTCAAAGTTCTGTCACTTTGCGAGGTGCACACGCGTGATCTCAGCCAGAACACGCTTGTGCATCCACCTGACTAAAATGGAAAAACGTCCAGCTGCCGGGATTGAACCCGCGTCTACGGCACCAAATTGCATCCAACAAAGTTGCAGAATACGCTTGTGCAACCAGTTCGCACCCGGCGGCACAAGCGTGTTCTCGGCAAGAACACGCGTTTGCAGCCACAATTTGGACGGAGACGTCAAAGTTCTGTTACTCTGAGAGGTGCACACGCGTGATCCCGGTCAGAACACGCTTGTGCATCCACCTGACTAAAATGGAAAAAACGTCCAGCTGCCGGGATTGAACCCGCGTCTCTGGCATGCTCACCATCCAGCAAAATTGCGAGCGGACCGGCCAGAATACGCTTGTGTAACCAGTTCTCACCCGGCGGCACAAGCGTGTTCTCGGAAAGAACACGCGTGTGCAGCCACAATTTGGACGGAGACGTCAAAGTTCTGTTACTCTGAGAGGTGCACACGCGTGATCTCGGCCAGAACACGCTTGTGCATCCACCTGACTAAAATGGAAAAACGTCCAGCTGCCGGGATTGAACCCGCGTCTACGGCACCAAATTGCATCCAACAAAGTTGCAGAATACGCTTGTGCAACCAGTTCGCACCCGGCGGCACAAGCGTGTTCTCGGCAAGAACACGCGTTTGCAGCCACAATTTGGACGGAGACGTCAAAGTTCTGTTACTCTGAGAGGTGCACACGCGTGATCCCGGTCAGAACACGCTTGTGCATCCACCTGACTAAAATGGAAAAAACGTCCAGCTGCCGGGATTGAACCCGCGTCTCTGGCATGCTCACCATCCAGCAAAATTGCGAGCGGACCGGCCAGAATACGCTTGTGTAACCAGTTCTCACCCGGCGGCACAAGCGTGTTCTCGGAAAGAACACGCGTGTGCAGCCACAATTTGGACGGAGACGTCAAAGTTCTGTTACTCTGAGAGGTGCACACGCGTGATCTCGGCCAGAACACGCTTGTGCATCCACCTGACTAAAATGGGAAAAAATGCTCGGAGCAGGAATCGAACTGCGGGATTTTTGCGAAAAAAATGCCAGGAGCAGGAATCGAACCGTCGGATTTTGCGAAAAAAAGCGAAGAGCAGGAATCGACTCCGAAAATCTCAGAAATTGGGGGGGGGGGGGGTCGGTTTTCGTGGAAAATGTCTACCAAAATGTTAATTGTGGCTCCCCTAGTCATTTTTACTAGTGCACTAGTAAAAATGACTAGTGCACTAGTCATTTTTACTAGTGGCACTAGTCATTTTACTAGTCAAAATTTTGACTAGTAAAACCACTAGTCAAAGTCAAAAAAGTCCTTGACTAGTGCACCGTGTTGGCAGTCCCAGGGCCTCTCCCCACCCACCTGTATGTGTTCTCGTGGTCATCGCCACCGCGCTGACCTTTCCCGCGAACACATCAAAAGAAGTCAAAGGGTGTGGCGGGGAAGCTGCGCCGGGAACCGAAGCAACGTTGCCCTCTTCTGCGTTGTCGGTGGGGTTCTTCCTGCCGTCGCTGTCTGATGCTCCGACAACACCGCCCGATGGTGCCCCTTCCGATGACGGTTGCCCGTCGTCGTACACAAGGTTCACTGTGGCAAGCGATGTTTAACGCACAACCACTGCGTGGCCATCGCTTTTCTGGCAGGGTTCAACATTGCCCCGGCGTACCCTTCTGACGTGCCGTCACCCATGTCCGCAGGTGCCCTTCTCACCTTCTGGTGCTGATTGCACTCCCTCTATGTCTTACGCCGCCGCGAAACCCCGGTGGCGCGGCGGTGCTCCCGCCGTCCTGTACGATCGTATCTGTATAGCATGCAGGTTCAAACCCTTGTGTCTTTTTGGTAAACGCTGCCGCGGGGCCGATGGACCCCGAGAAATCTTTTTGGAAAACAAAAAAAGAAATTGCTCAACTTCATCAAAAAGCACCGCAGTTTTTGTTCCAGATTTTTTTTTCTAAAAACCCCCAATTTTTTTCCGGAAAAAATGGGTGGCCATTTTTTACGGTCTAAATCCCTGTTAGGGTGGACTATTTTTTTTATTTGTTCCGCGTTCGCGCGCGCGGAAAATTTTGAGAAATCCCGGAAAAAAAGTTAGTTTGGCGTGGAGAAAAAAATAGTTTGGCTCCGTTGCCCAAGTTTTCGCCCAAAACGGTATGGTTACTCAGGGTTTTGCCGAGCTACAGTACTACGTACTGCAGCTAATACACGTACGTCTTGACAGCTCGCAACGTAAAACCGCCCGAGCCAGCCACGCGTTAGACCTCAAAAAGAAATACCGTGCGTGTTGCTCCCTCGCAAGAGCTGGCTGAGAAGTGCAAGTCGTGGGTGATCCTGTTCAATCGTATGATCGCCTACTACCCGATCGGCTTCGTGCGCTTGTACAAAGAGGGCCGCACCCCATTCCAAGAGCTGACAAAGATCTTGCTCAGCCTTGATGAACTTCCTGTGGCGACGTTGCTGAACGCAAGGGCGTCAACAAGGCCATCGTCCAACGCCGATCGCTCTAGTTGCTGTCTGTTTTCAAGCGTGCAGCGGGGGACGCTTGAAAACTGACAGCAACAAGAGCGAAGTTTCGCCGAGCTGCTTGCTACGCTTTGGTTTTCAGAATCGAGTCTTTTGCGCTACGCAACACAGTGCAGACGTCCCTGCTAGGGACCCCACACGTGACTGGCAGCAAGATGTCATCGACGCAAGGAAGTTCATCTTAGAAGGAGCCGGAAGCCAAGCTGACGGCAACATCTGAGCTCGAGCCCTTTGCGCTCGACACCGTGGACTGCCTGTTTGTCGTCATGCCCGGTCAGATTCCTGCAACAGCTCACCAGCATTTCGATTGGTACAATGCCGGGGGTTGGACACACTACTTTGAGACCATCTGAGTCGAGAACACGTTTAACGGGCTCGGGACGAAGTTTCATAGAGCAATGAAAAATTCACTCGTCAACTTTGGAGGGTGTCCGGGACAAAGCGCACTTGATGTACCCTTTTGTGACAGGGGTACCCAAATGTGCCCCGTACATCAACAGAGCAGCAGCTCGCGCAACTTCCCGGAACGGACTTCACGGCGGAGGAGTTTAGCAAGATCGTGTACCGCACGTCTTCGAGTAATCGTCGAAATACGACGATTACTGGGAGGTTATGCATCAGTTTCTCGAAGAGTGCGGCATGGCTGTAGACGACAGGCGTCACGCGCGGTTAACACCGGAGCTCTCTCCAGCATTCTGAGGAGGAAGTTAAGAAAAGGCTTCCGGAGCATGCTATCATTCCTTCCGAGCCTTGGGCGCGGACAGTAGCAAGTAAAAGCGACGCTTCGCTATGGTCTTCGCCGCACAGTCGCGTGCGGGCAGAAAACACCGCGTCGATGCTGTTTCTTGCCAGTGCGTATGCGCAAGATCACTGCGTCTGGCTAAGAAACACATTCGGGCCCATAATCAGGATGGTTGCCCAAGACGAAGGCCATCATCCCTGTCGGTGAGCCACAGTAAGCCGTCTAGAACACAGCAGGCCGCCAGCAAAAAGATTAAACACTTCCCAAAAATCCAAATTTGAGTGTTTCAACAGCTGGTGTTGGGATCTTTCTTGACGTTTTCGTGCCCTTTCCGAATTCCCCCCACTACCTTTGCGAACTTGGTTTGTGTCAAGTTCCTAAGGGAGCCTCCAACTATTTTTTTTCCTTTTTTTCTGTCCCGTTATTTTTTTTTTTTTTTTCGCGCGCGCGGAAAATTTTGGGGAGCCGTGTAACGCGGAACAAATAAAAAAAGTCCACCCTTACCAAAAAGACACACACACAAGGTTTTGATCCTGCATGATAGCTTCTTCTCGGAATGTGTCCGTGGCTTAAAGGACCGAAACACGGCGCAGACGGGACCAGTGCGGTGTTGAGCACATACCCATTCCAAGCACGTTCTTGCAACCCCCCCCCTGCAGTGGAAAGAAACAAGATGAGGACGTCGGTTTTCCTCGCGGCGCTGGTCGCGGCCGCGCACGCCAGCCAATGGTGCGTCTCGGAGAACGAGGTCCCCTCCGCGTCTGCCTTTTACAGGGGGACGTACAAGGATTTTGCGCTCTACGCGGGCGGTCCTTCCGTTGCGGGGTGTGTCCCCATTGCGCCGTACACCTCCGGCAATGACGGCCTGTGGCTCCTCCAGTTCGAGGAGGAGCGCCGTATGGCGGATGTTATCGCGCACCTGGCGAAGGCTCCCGGGGTGTCGCTGGTGCACAAGACCCCGCGGAGTATTGTTGTCTCGGGAGGAGACGTCGTGCCGGCGCAGCTGTCGCTGGATGCGTGCGGTACCGAGAGGGGGATGGACATCATGCCGCTCCCGACACATGTCGTGACGAAGCCGAAGCAGATGTCGGCAAGACTCCTTGCGAGCAGCAAAAAGCCGCGCAGCGAACAGATCCAGGCCATCGTCGACATGGTGTCGCAGGCGCAGATCGTCGGTGGGATCCACTTCCTCGAGGAGATCTACACGCGGAACTCGTACTCCGACCAGTTGTACCGGGGTGTCGACTGGGTGGAAGCCCGGTACCGCGACTACAACATGACGACCGAGCGTATTCCGTTCCGGGCCGACATGGCCCCCAACGTGGTCGCAACGCTGCCCGGTGTGACGTCCCCAAGTGTCGTTGTCGTTGTGGGGGCGCACCTTGACAGCAGAAACACCAACACCAACGACGCCACCAACCCGGCTCCAGGGGCCGATGACAACGCGTCGGGGACCGTTGCGCTGCTGGAGATCGCTCGGTTGATCTTCCAAAACAACCTCCAGTTCGACTACACGCTCAAGTTCTGCGCCTTCACGGGCGAGGAACAGGGGCTGCTCGGATCCGCGCACCTCGCGCAGCTGTGGAAGGGGCAGGGCATGGACATCGAGGTCATGTTTAACGCGGACATGCTCGGGTGGACCCTTCCCGGCCAGCCCATCAACGTCGGGTTCAAGGACGCCTCGGTGGACTTGCCGCTCACCGCGAAGATCCGGGACATGATCCCGCAGTACGTTGCCGGTGTCGGCACTGCGATGTCCGCCAGCTGCTGCAGCGACTACCTCAGCTTCAACCGCGAGGGGTACTCGGCCGTCGGCTTCTTCGAGAACGGCGGCGCCGCATCGAACTACCCGCACTACCACACGGAGACCGACCTCGAGATGTACCTGAACACCGAGCAGCTTCGCACGCACACGCAGGCCATGCTCGCCGCTGTTCTCACCTACACCGGCCTCCTCCCCGCCCGCGCCGCGCGCGCCCCGGCGGCCAAGAAAGCGTACCGTGTCGCCAACGGCGGCGACATCATGCCGACCCGCGCGACCTACGTCTACATCACCCCCGTCGATGTCGCTGGCTCCGCGGTCGTCCCCAACGCCAACGTCTCTGTGATCGCCGTCTACGACAGAACCGACGCCCAGGCCGGGTGGAAGCCGGTTGACATCAACGCGGACCTCCCAAAGTACCTCGTCCGCAGCCGCCACGCCGAAGACCGCGTGAACCTGAAGAAAGCCTACGGCAAAAACCTTGTGCCGATCACCGAAGAGTACTACATCCAGGCGACCGGTGAGGTTGGCGAACGGAAGGCGCACTCCTGCGGCAACGTGATGCTCATCCCGGGGGCAGGGATGCGCAAGAGAAGCGAGATGACGCTGCCGGTGGTTAGCGCGAAGGCGCAGGACAAGAAGGATGAGTACATGGCGAAGGTGACGTCCCCGAACTGCGAGAGTGTCCTCCGCGGGATGAGCGGCGACCAGCCGATCATGGTCAACGACCAACCGCTTACGCTCCGGACGCGCTATTCGTTCGTGCCGAACAATCTCGACGCCGCAGAGTGGATGGCCGAATGGATGCGCGACAACGCCGGCTGCGACGACATCATCTTCCAGTCCTTCATCGTCACCATCTGGGGCAGCCCGAGCTTGACCCGGAACGTTATCTGCGTCAAGCTCGGGTCGCAGCACCCGGAGGAAATCGTGGTGCTCGGCGCCCATTTCGACTCCATCAGCTCCCCTATTGACTCCGCCACCTATGCCCCGGGTGCCGTCGACAACGGCAGTGGCGCCACGTCCGTCATGATGGTTGCTCAGGCCCTGCGTGACTTCCAACCGAAGCGGACGATCCATTACGTGATGTTCTCCGGCGAAGAACAGGGCCTCTACGGGTCGACCCACTACGTGTCCGTCGCGCAGCAGGAGGGCCGCGACATCAAGGCCGCGCTCATCATGGACATGACCGCGTACTCCAACAACTACTTCGGCGTCACCTTCGAAGGCACCCAGGACGCAGCCATCGTTCTCCTCATGGCCAACGCTGTCGAGAACCTCGAGTACCTGAAGCGTACCCTTGGCTCGCAGCTGGAGTTCCAGCTCGCGCACAACTCCTTCGGGTCTGACCACGTCCCGTTCCAAAGAGCCGGTATCCCGGCCATCCTCCTCATCGAGAAGGACGACACCGACTACCCCGGTATGTCCTCCTACTTCAACATAAGCGCCCGCTTGGAAGGAAATGCTCGAGTGCTGTAACCCCACACTCAGGTGAACATCAGAGTGAAAACCCAACACGGGGTGTAAGCGAAGAACAAGAAAGCCTGTTACAGTTACTAATTGTATTGGAAATCCCCTCTCTACCCCATTCCGGTCGGGGTCAAAGCAGCGGCGTCGAGTATTTTCAGACCCGAAAACCTCCGTCGTTACCCCTACAGCTGACTAAAGTTCCCCCGCCAATGCATCCATCCACACCCTCCACACAGGCTACCACAGAACGACCGACACCGTGGCCTACGCCAACTGGGACCAGATGAGAGACATTGCCAGAGTCATCCTCGGACAGGTCGTCGACTACTCTGCTTAAGCACCCAGCCACAGCCCCCTCCCGCTGCCACCAATGCATCGGGGGCCGTGCCTGTTCGTTGCACCACACCTCCTAGAGCCGACACGCACGCCGACATACAACGTCGCCGCACGCACAAATAGTCCCACGGAGTGCCAACCCCACCTAGGCATACATCCGATCCGACTCGTATGCGAGAGTGATACGAGTGAAATGCGAGAGTGTGTAAACCACTCAAGAACCATGCATTTGACCCGTATTCGAGGCTCCGACAGGAATACCAAGTGGAGATAGCACAAGAACGAAATAAGGCTACGCCAACTGCAGCTTTGCAGCTGGCATTGTGTCCTGCTTTCAAGACAAGGACACCTCAACACAGTATGTTGTCAACAACAACACTGGTTGCTCCATGGTATTGCTTTCAATTCAATGCTTGAATAATGGTCGAAAACACCGCCTCCTTCGTCCAGGACGAGGGGGAAGTCGAAAAGGAAAGGATACTCAGAAGCAGAGCTTCGTGGGTGTCGACGGGACCTACGTCCGCCGCAACCCGGGGTACACGGCAAGCGTGTTCACTCCCGTTAGCCGACCGCGCTCCGATGAGGCAACCGAGCTGGTTGTCCCAGGATTTGCTAAGCCCGTCGCATCTCTGCAGCGGGTCTTCGGTAATGACGATCTTGCATTCCTAATTGCGATCACCGTATTCAAACGCGATACCGTGTCTGTCTCGGTTTCACCCGTGCCCGCATCGCTGCCGGTACCAACTTGCACCCCTCTGCCCCACTTGTCAGCACCAAATCGACGGTCGCTGCAAATGGCACCCAAGTGGGGCAGAGGGGTTTTAGGGCTTACACGACAACATGCAAGCACCGTTCTGTTTCTATCGTTTATTATAGCATGATTCCAACTTGGTTTGGTGCACGCAAGTCGGTTCACGCCACTTCACTAGTACTGCGAAGTCTTTGCAGCACAATTTTTTGAGAATATGAACATGCACTCCGCCGAACTTTGCTTCGCCCGTGAACTTTGCTTTGCTTCACCAGAACTTTGCTTCGCCCGAACTCAGCCGCGCCCGAACTTAGGTTCACCAGAAATTTGCATCACCCAAACTTAGCATCGCCCGAACTTTACTGTTTCCCGAACTTTAAGTGCCTCCAGTCTCGCCCCGCGCCGGCCTTTAGCCGAGCGCACGTACTTAGGCATTTTCTTCTGTTTGCATGGCTCTCCCGTCTGCTGGCGTCTGAACATTGTCATGGTCCGGGTGTTTGGGTAGTTTTTACAGCAACAGCTGCTAGGTACTACAGTTTTGACGACGTTGCATGACAACACGGCGGCACGCT
The DNA here is from genome assembly GCA_030068145.1 of Diplonema papillatum. Classification (NCBI taxonomy): domain Eukaryota; phylum Euglenozoa; class Diplonemea; order Diplonemida; family Diplonemidae; genus Diplonema; species Diplonema papillatum. The sequence continues at coordinate 24,528 of JAPJBO010001229.1, read as the reverse complement.
TTGGGACCGATTTTTCAACATCGTCTTTGTGCGACCACCTGTGGGCGGATTCCGCTTGGTATCGGCGCGCAATGCATTTCCCCGCCGATTCCTACCTGTTTTTTGGGGGTGGGGCTTTTGTCAACGGCTGCCTATGTGCGAATCCAAAAGTACCCCTTTTGTGACACAGATTGGCCGAACTACCGTAATTGGAATGTCCGGATCAAGCCCGGATCGTACCGGACTGAGCCCGTGTGATCCGGACGCAGCTTGGGGTGATGTGCCACATCTGCCCGCTCCCGATCGTCGTCGCGGCCTCCACCGTCAGGAGGGCCCCCATCATCAGGTGGGCCAGGCTACACTTGGGGTGGCTTCGGTGGCTCCCTGGGAGGGACAGGGGCGGGGGTAGTCACGCCTTGGCAGTCCCAGGGCCTCTCCCCACCCACCTGTATGTGTTCTCGTGGTCATCGCCACCGCGCTGACCTTTCCCCGAGAACACATCAAAAGAAGTCAAAGGGTGTGGCGGGGAAGCTGCGCCGGGAACCGAAGCAACGTTGCCCTCTTCTGCGTTGTCGGTGGGGTTCTTCCTGCCGTCGCTGTCTGATGCTCCGACAACACCGCCCGATGGTGCCCCTTCCGATGACGGTTGTCACCCGTCATCGTACACAAGGTTCACTGTGGCAAGCGATGTTTAACGCACAACCAACTGCGTGGCCATCGCTTTTCTGGCGGGGTTCAACATTGCCCCGGCGTACCCTTCTGACGTGCCCTTCTCACCTTCTGGTGCTGATTGCACTCCCTCTATGTCTTACGCCGCCGCGAAACCCCGGTGGCGCGGCGGTGCTCCCGCCGTCCTGTACGATCGTATCTGTATAGCATGCATGTTCAAAGCTGGAGGTTTAATGTCAGCTAATTTCGTGCAAGCGTCGGCAGAAGCAGTGTGTGGAGAGATGTTTCTCTTGGGATGTCTGTGCAGGCCATGGACTCCATGCAGTACCGGGAGCTTCGGTACGTTGTGAAGCAAAAGCTCGAACACCTGTCAACGCCTTCGACCTGCTGATGAAAAAGAGCAAATCCTGCGTGAAGCCGCTGCAAGTGGGTGAAACGAAGTCGTGGATAGTGTTGTTCAACAGGCTAGTCCAGGACTACCCCATGCCCTCCTGGTCGATGAAAAAGGGCATCCGTTCTATCAGGAAGTGGCCAAGACCCTTCTCAAACTTGATGGGCTCCCACTTTCTGTGCAGCTGTTGCAGTAGTATGAGGGCACCAACACGGTGAATGCCCAGCGCCGTACCGCCGACACCCCCCGGAGCACCCTTCAGAACCTGCAAGAACAAGAAAGTAGCCTGAGAAATGTGTTGGCCTTGCCGTGGGTCGCAGAGCTGAGGTATCCTCAGCATCCACTGCACGAAACTGCAGGAAATGAGAGATGTAGTGCGTACCCGTACCGTCATGCAGCAAGCGCAAAACCAACAGTGCACTGAGCAACGCAGTGCGGGAGTTCCATCCAGAAACCCTGTTTGCGCCTGGGAACAGTCCATCGTGAAAGCGGAGGGGTCTTCTTCTTGGGGAGAGCTGGAAGGCTAAGAACGGCCGAAAATGGCCAAAATCTGGAAAAATCTGGAAGAAAATGAAATTTTCCAAAATTTGCTCAAAATTTGCTAAGTGTATTTCCCTGACAAAAGTCAAGGTAACAGTTTCCAAGTGGGACTAGTCCCCTAAGGGCAGATTTCACATTGGGATTAGTCCCCGAAGGCACCTTACCCAAAAAAGAAATTGCTCAACTTCATCAAAAAGCACCGCAGTTTTGGTTCCAGAATTTTTTTTCTAAAAAACTTGGTGTGATCCATATGCCCGGTGCAAACCCGGCACAAACCCGGAAAAACTCAAGGGGGGTCCGATTTTTTATTTTGCACCACCCCTTCAGGTTGTGGCAGGTGGCCGCTGCATTCAAGCTAAACCGACTGCACCAGGGTCCTGTTGAGTCAAAATCAGCACCAATAAATAAGTATGGCAGCACTGAAAGTGTAGGTCCACTGCAGAAGATGCCCGGAATGCTTTTTTCCATTGCAGCGCTGAATGCACACCTCTGACAGACACACAGGAACTACTATTTTCCAAAGCCAGAGTGCAAGCCTGGTTGTGCTTGACGCAACGGACAACAACCGACCACCAGCCACCAATTGTCTAAAACTCTCCTGACACTACGGGAACCGAGGAACCTGGCGCAGTCGGCATAGTACAAGCCGAGTAAACCTCCGCCCTCGCACTTCTTCAAATGAAGCATCATTTCAAGTCATGTCCTCGTATGTGGTTTTGCAAAAGCTTTCTCCTTCTGATACGGCTGTGTCATGCTGGCTCTTGCCGGATGCAAACTAGAGGGGTGACATTCAAGCGAGCTTCGTTACTTCACCACCGCGCCGTAGGCTCCTCTGTGCCCTGGGCTCCCTGATTGGCTGTTCTCAGCTGGTATGTCCGAGTCAGTGTTCCTCGGCTTTGGACTTCTTCTTCCAGTTTTGTGTAGCCCGAACGTCCGGGTCTGCCACTGGCGCGGCCCCGTTTCTCCGCTCTCGTCTCTCCTGCTTCACCTCATGCTTCCATCCGTCCGGGCCTGCCTGCGCTTCCAGTCCGCTGGGTATTGTACCTGAGGGCGAATCTTCCATTTCGAGTCGCCGTTTTCGAGCGTCTTGCCTGTCGTACGCTCGCAGAACAGCCTCGAATGTCTGCATTTGCGGCAGTGGCGACTTTCTGCATCCACGGTACGTGCTTACGTTTCAAGTCGACAACTACTACTCCGTCCGACACATTGAGCTCGTGCTAACTGACGACCACTGCAGAACGAGTGATGACCTGTCAAAGCTGATTGCGTGACGCTTGTTTGCTCGCAGCCACGAACGCCACGCACCCATGCTCGGTAGCCATTCCTCCGCAGTTGCTGGGGTTGTTCGTACCCGCATTTCGGAGTGCATCGAAACCCTTGCAGAGCTCACACAGTGGCTTGGTCAGCCACAGCTTGAAAGGAAGCACCTTCTAGGCGAGGGTAAACCGTTTCTACTTGATGGGAGGGGAACCCGCCCGTTCGAATCCGCTTGTTGCAGACTTCTGTTCCGATGGTACAGACGAGTGGGTTGAGCGCAGGCAGTTCTGTCCTTCTTTCTGATTCGATGGAGATGCTTGCTACGGAAGGGCTCAAACCGGCAAAATATACACGATACAGCAGCCTCTAGGCTGAACATGGCAGAAGTGCGAGGGACCGCAAAGAGCGGAACAAACCCCCACGAGCACCAGACGACCACGGGACGTGGCAAAATCCACCGCGAAGCCTGAAATCTCTACGACCAAGGGTACTAGCGGGTGCTGGGGAGACAAAAATTAAAAACCCGGACCCCCCCCCCCCGGTACAAACCCGGCACAAACCCGGAAAAACTCTAAGGTGGATCACACCAAAAACCCCAATTTTTTTCCGGAAAAAATGGGTGGCCATTTTTTTGTGTTAACAATGCATTGTTGGTACTAAAAATTAGTAGTTGGCAGCGTACTAAAAGCAACTCACCAAATCAGGTGAAAAGCCGCTAGTGCGCACAAACAAACGGAAGCGCCATACTAATTTTTTGGGTCTAAATCCCTGTTACCAAAAAGACACAAGGTTTTGACCCTGCATCCCGGAATGTGGCCGTGGCTTAAAGGACCGAAACACGGCGCAGACGGGACCAGTGCGGTGTTGAGCACACATCCATTCCGAGCACGTTCTTGCAATCCCGTCCCCCCCCCAGTGCTGATGCTAAGGCCCCTAAACTCGGCATCGTTGTCAGCCGGACGGCAACGAGGGGTCCCCCCCCCCCCTAAACACCCCCCCCCCTCCTGCAGGGCCTGTGTGCAGCAGGGTGGTGACCGCTCTAAGGTGGTTTCCTCAGCAGCGACCCAGGGGTTTTTCCCTTTGGCGAAAAAAAATTTTTTCGCCAAAAAAAAAAAAAAATCTGAAAAGGGGTTGGCGAAAATATTTTTTTCGCCAAAGGGATTTTTGCGTGGGGGGTCAGGGGGGTCACCTACAAGAGCCGAGACAGCAGGCGAGGCCGGAGGCCGAGGCTGGGTGATGCCCGAGAAGGCCGAGACAGGGCAGGCGAGGCCAGAGGCCGAGGCTGGGTGATGCACGAGAGGTCCCGGGCAACAGCACAGTCGAGTGCAGAGGCGGGCCCGCGGAGGCTGTGAGAGGGACTCAGGATGAGGTTAACAAACACACTGTCTTGTTTCTTGTTTAACACAAAGTCAGCCAGGCCCAAACCAAGTAACATGTCGCTTGCGAGTTTCGGTTTCCGTGCGGCCGCTGCACGTGGCCCCTCAGACGAAACCATCCAGTTCGACTACGCGAACTGGAGAGGACCGAAGCTTGAGAAGCAAGCAAGCCTCAGGCGCATCAACCAGGGGACAGGCAGCAACAGGCTGAAGAACGCCGAGTTGCTGGCTAAGGTGAAGGCCTACGATGCTGCTCAAAAGAAGATCGCCGCCGAGAATGCTCTCACTGCTCGCACATCAGCCGAAGACCTGCCCGCTCAAGCAGAAGTTGCCATCCCAACACCACCTGCTGCAGTTGAACCCCCCGCATTTGAAGGCTACGAGGTTGTTGCCGAGTATGAGTCGGACCCAGATGATGACAGTCTTGTCGGACTTTCCGTTCTTGCTTTAGTAGCTGTCGTGGTCGTGATCCTGTCCGGTTCAGCAGTGGCATTTGAGCCGATTGTTGTTGACGACGAGCCCGCTCCTGAGTCGGAAGAAAACACGAAGTTTCGTACATTTGGCAGTGGCAAAATTCTGCGATCCACTGTTGACAGGTGGCTTGCCGAGTATCCATGGCTCGATGTGTCAGATGCGGGGGCCCAGTGCAAGGTTTGCAGCCAAAAGTTTCCGCGTACAAGAGCAGTCCTCATCAACATGCCTTACGCCGACCAAACGCACCTCCGAAACCGCATGAAGAAGCACGAAACGTCCGCCGAGCATGTTTCTGTCTCTGACATTATGACAAACCTTCGTTCAGGTGTCAGTAAGATGCGGGCTCAACTGCGCAAGATTGTCAAAACAATCTTTAAAATCGCACGCCTGGAAATCCCCCACACGGTGCACGTGCACGACTTGCTATCCTTCTTTTCTTGCTTGCACCAGGACCGCGATTTCTGTGCTTGGCTGAAGCAGGATGTGACGTATACATCGTCAACTGTGGTGAGAGAGCTTCTGGAGTTGATCGGCTTGGTATTAGAGAAGCGGCTGTACACCGAGATTAGGGAGTCCCGGTTTTGGTCAGCCACAGCAGATGCAACAACCGACGTGACGGGAAAGCACCAACTTGTGGCCACCGTTCGTTACCTCAGGAGAAATGCTGTCCAAGAGCGCTTCATTGGCCTTGAAGTCCTGCACGATCAAACTGCAACCGGCTACGCAACGAAGATAAAGCAGATGCTGTGTTATCTCCCGAAGGGCTCGTTCGTATCCTGCTCGTTTGATGGGGCTTCGGCGATGTCTGGGAAGTTTCAGGGTGCCGAGAAGAAGGTTCGCGGTGGGATCAATGCTACTGCGCTCTTCATGTGGTGTTGTGCCCACGTCCTCAACCTCCTTGCCCAGGATGGCATAAAAGCAGTTGCGTTCATGGGAGACTTCTTCAGAACCGTCCGCGCCCTTTGGCTGATCTTCTCCGACTCCGACATCAACAAGCTACTTCTGAGCAGCGTATTCGCAGACCCGACATTTGCAGCGATGTGTGAGAAGGTGAATCGTGCCCTGGTGGAGCCGTCCGATACACGCTGGCTGGCCTACTGGAGAAGTGTCTCTGTCATCCGTATGCAGTATTCTGCAATACGCGAAGCCCTTAGACGCATCTGGAACGAGCGGAACAGCACCCACGCAGAGCACCTGTACAAAGAGGTGAGTAAGCCGCAATTTTTTGCATGTCTTGCACTTGCGTGTGACGTTCTGGAAAAGCTGCATGCAATCTCTCTTGTTTTCCAAGGAACCGCGACCACCATCTCGGATGTTTGCAGAGAAGTGGACTCGCTCGAAGCAGAATTGAGGGCACTAAGCTCGGAAGAAAGGGCCAAAAAGATCACGAAATACTACACTTGCTGGCGCCGTTCGTTCTTCGAAGCGACCAACGTTGCCGTTACCCCTGCAGCGTTCAGCACATTCCATCAGACTATCGCCTCCCCATACATTGCTGCACTCCTCAAGTCCACAACGGTCCGGTTTGAATCCAAGGAAGTTCTTCGGCACTTCGTTGTCTTTGACCGCATTGCGTGGCCAGAGGGCGCGCACCTTACAAACTGGGGGGATGAACACATCCGGGAGCTCTACAGATACTACAGCAAGCCCGGCCGGGTCACGTACCGACAATATGAAGTGGACGTGCCAGCAACAGACACGATGCCTCGACCCACATACAGCACCACTCGCTCGGAAACGAAGACAGACCACGGCACTCCCCTTTTGCACGGAATGACCGAGGCAGACCTGGTGAGAGACTGGACCCTACTTAAGGAGGTTCTACGCGCCTCAAGATACTCCAAAAATGCACACGCGGTGTATCAAGCCTTCGCCCCTGATGGCACTGCGAGTGCCCGCATGCAGCCATTGAGACAACTGGTCGAACTGGCACAGACCATTGTCAGTTCCTCTGCAGAAAGTGAACGCCAGTTCAGTACCCTGGCCCGTGTAAAGACCCGACTGCGCAACCGCATGCTGAACACGACACTGCGCGCCCTCTTTTTCATCGAAGACACCGATGAGAAGGAGATGGACGACGCGACTGCGGAGGAGGTAATCGACCTTTTTACTTCTGGCTTCGCAGCCGAAGCCCTAAGGGCAGCATGGTTTGCTGGAGAGTCTGAGCCGGTGGAGAAGGTAGCGAAAAAGCGCAAAATTGACTTGACACTACCCTGAAACCTTGCTGCACCTCCTTGTCCTGTCTTGACTTCTTCTTTTGTTAACTTGTACCCGTCCCTTCCACCAGACCAACCGCACGTATTCTCCGACTCTCTCTTCCTCCTTGCACCACGAACCGCCGAAGACTCAGAATGGAAGGACAGATGCGGGTGGACGGGCTCTGTACGACGTGAGGGCGAGAAAAATTTTCTCGCTGACAGAAGAAATTTTTTCGCCAGCATTTTTGGCCTTGCTGGCGGGCAGAATAACCCCTGCAGCGACCAAGAAAAAAAAAATTTTTTTTTTGGCCCAAATCCTCCCAAAAAAAGCACTCGAAAAAAAAAGATTTTTGACCCACTTTTTCCACCATTTCACCTTAGAGAATTTAGCTAAGGTGGATCCCACAGTAGGTCCACAGTGGGTTGCACCAGGAGGGGGGGGGGGTAGGGGGGGTCAAAAGGTCTTTTTTTGCGTCAAAATGGTGACATTTTCAGCCTGTAGACTTAACGGCAGTTTAAGGCTAAAAAAACATGCAACCCGCCTCAGAAATGCCCGGAAACGTGTTTTTGGGGAAAGTTTCATGGAAAATGGCCCAGGGGGGGGTGTATTAGGTGATGGTTTTAGGGTGGACACCGTTTGGTACCGGCTAGCTGCCTGTGTGTGTGCTTCACTGTTCATACCATGCAAAGATGAGGCTACAATCACGTGCAGGCAGCCACAAATGGAAGCAACAAAAGGGCAAACGACACCCAGGAGGAAGGCAGCTATGAACGTTGCTCGTCTGGATGGTTAACAACGTCCCAAAAGGCTCTCTGAGTCTTGCGCAAGCTGAGGTGTTGTTGACACCGCAGGCAGCAGCTCTTCCCCGAACTGCTGCTGGGGCGATATTCACAAAGTTCGATGTCTTTCCGAGAAAAACAATGAGATGCTCTCATCCGTAGTGGGATTTTCCAGATCCCAACGTTTTTGTTGAAGGGATGCACGCGACAGTGTCTTTTATTCAAGTTCGCCTTTCGTACACCACCCCGAAAGGGTCGCATTGCACACGCACGGAAGACAATACTGGTCACCGGGGTGTATCTGGTACCTAACCCCAACGCACGTTGAGCTTGAACAAAAATAGAAAACTGGACTTGAACGAAAAGGTTCGGCGGTGGATTCATAGGGCTGCCACGACATAGCAGCTCAGGGCAGGGTATCTGCAGCTTGCGGTAGCACGCTACACGACACAGGCCACTACGAAAGCTGGCGCTGACGTCAAGGACTCGAGGGGGCGGCACGTTACGAAGCCGTACCTCATTGAGTCGCTTGTCAATGCCTCCTACGAAGCCCCACCATCCCCAACTCTCAGGAAAGTCTTTTGAGTAAAAATACATAGGTTTGGGCAGTGCTGTTTTCCTTCTTCGGTTCATGCTGTCACTATTTTTGGGGTTGTCACCTAAAAAGAAGAACACCGGTACCAAACGGTGTCCACCCTGAGTCCAAAAATTGGGCACTCGTAAAAAGGCCTTTTCGGGGCACTTCAGCAGCCAAAAAGCATGTTTTAGGCATTTCTATACGGTTCTGGGGCGGTTTACCAAATTTTATTGCCTTTTAGGAGCCCCTATGTGGTTCCCAAAAAAATGACCTATTTTGACAGCTTTTGACCCCCCCTAGGGCTAAGTTGGATGGAAACGCCGTTTCTTTTAGTTTTTTCGAAATATGGAAACGGAAACGGAAACGGAAACGGAAACGTTTCCGTTTCTTTTAAAAGAAACGCCGGAAGGTCATGCTGAGGGGTCCTATAGGATACCACTTCGCGGGTCCTTCTGTGTGTCCGTCAGGTGTCCGTTTCCAGCCAAATTTTGGCTTTCCTTTCAGAGGGCGGGATCACCTTCTTCTTTTGATCTACTAGCGGGCACTTCTCTTCCTCCGTCTTCTGGCGGGCTCTCTGACTCTTCAGGGCCCTTCCTGGGCTGTTCTTCGACTTGGCTCGGCCCCTTCTTGTGTGTCGTCGCGGTCTCGTTTGTGCAGAGCAGTCGCTGATGCTCACCGCTTTCTTTCATCGGCGATCTGACACGAGCAAATAGGTAACCACAAGCTAATGATGCAGAATGTCGTCACATGCGGATGCTGAGGTTTTCTGACACCAGATTCCACTCTTCTGTGCCTACCACTTCGTCCTCTGCTGCTTCCAACCCACGTTCTCATGTTTACTTGTATCGGCAGCCGTGCCGAGTGGGGCTTTTTGAATCTGCCGTCCTCTTCTGCATTGTCGATGGGGTTCTTCCTGCCGTCGCTGTCTATGCTCCGACAACACCGCCCGATGGTGCCCCTTCCGGTGACGGTTGCCACCCGTCGTCATATGCAAGGTGCACTGTGGCAAGCGATGTTTAGCGCACACGTTACTGCGTGGCCATCGCTTTTCTGGCGGGTTCAACATTGCCCCGGCATACGTGTGCCCTTCTCACCTCCTGATGCTGATTGCACTCCCTCTTTGTCTTACGCCGCCGAAAAACCCCGGTCTTGTAGCCTGTGGCGCGGCGGTGCTCCCGCTGTCCTGAACGACCGTATCTGTATAGCCTATTATTGGAAGCGGATGTGCTTTCCCGATCGTCTTCAGCGCGTTGGCCAACGGCCTCGCATAACAGAGCATCGTCGCTACAACAGCCATTGGTATAAAGAGCTGCAGACCTCAAAGTCATCACAACCGGATGCGTGTGGTTGCGTCTGCTCCACGCGGTCGCAACTCTTATGCTTCTTTCCTCCCTCTTTTTCAAAGCCACCTTGTCCATGGTTTCCCACTGGATTGCGGGGTCCGCCGTTCGACACACATTTCCGGTCGGACCTTCAGCCAGTATACTAGTGGCATACCAGCCGTTTCTTTTGAAAAGAAACGGCGTTTCCATCCACCGCCAAAAAGAAGGAAACGGAAACGGAAACGGAAACGGAAACGTTTCCAACGTTTCCATCCTACATAGCGGGCCTAGGGCTAAGTTGGATGGAAACGGCGTTTCTTTTAGTTTTTTCGAAATAAGGAAACGGAAACGGAAACGGAAACGGAAACGTTTCCGTTTCTTTTAAAAGAAACGCCGGAAGGCTCCTCATGCTGAGGGGTCCTATAGGATACCACTTCGCGGGTCCTTCTGTGTGTCCGTCGGGTGTCCGTTTCCAGCCAAATTTTGGCTTTCCTTTCAGAGGGCGGGATCACCTTCTTCTTTTGATCTACCAGCGGGCACTTCTCTTCCTCCGTCTTCTGGCGGGCTCTCTGACTCTTCAGGGCCCTTCCTGGGCTGTTCTTCGACTTGGCTCGGCCCTTCTTGTGTGTCGTCGCGGTCTCGTTCGTGCAGAGCAGTCGCTGGTGCTCACCGCTTTCTTTCGTCGGCGATCTGGCACGAGCAAATAGGTAACCACAAGCTACTGAATGATGCAGAATGTCGTCACATGTGGATGCTTTCTGACACCAGATTCCACTCTTCTGTGCCTACCACTTCGTATTCTGCTGCTTCCAACCCACGTTCTCATGTGAGTGGGGCTTTTTGAATCTGCCGTCCTCTTCTGCATTGTTGGTGGTTCTTCCTGCCGTCGTTGTCTATGCTCCGACAGCACCGCCGATGGCGCCTCTTCCGGTGACAGTTGCCACCCGTCGTCGTATGCAAGGTGCACTGTGGCAAGCGATGTTTAGCACACACGTTACTGCGTGGCCATCGCTTTTCTGGCGGGTTCAACATTGCCCCGGCATACGTGTGCCCTTCTCACCTCCTGATGCTGATTGCACTCCCTCTTTGTCTTACGCCGCCGAAAACCCCCGGTCTTGTAGCCTGTGGCGCTGAACGATCGTATCTGTAGAGTCTAATATTGGAAGCGGATGTGCTTTCCCGATCGTCTTCAGCGTGTTGGCCAACGGCCTCGCATAACAGAGCATCGTCGCCACAACAGCCATTGGTATAAAGAGCTGCAGACCTCAAAGTCATCATAACCGGATGCGTGTGGTTGCGTCTGCTCCACGCGGTCGCAACTCTTATGCTCATTCCCTCCCTCTTTTCGGAGCCTCCTTGTCCATGGTTTCCCACTGGATTGCGGGGTCCGCCGTTCGGAACACGTTTCCGGTCGGACCTTCAGCCAGTATACTAGTGGCATACCAGCCGTTTCTTTTGAAAAGAAACGGCGTTTCCATCCACCGCCAAAAAGAAGGAAACGGAAACGGAAACGGAAACGGAAACGTTTCCAACGTTTCCATCCTACATAGGCCTAGGGGGGGGGGGGGCAAGGATGGCAACAATAAAATACACTTGTATTTTATTCGTTGGATTTTATTGTATTTTATTGTATTTTATTCTGGAGAATTTGTATTTAATACAAGTCTGTATTTGGAATCCCATTTGCCTGTAGTTGACATATCTTTATTTTGCCTGTATCCACCTCGTCCAGACGAAAATATCGGGAAATTTCGGAGAAATTCGGGGAGTTTCGGGGTATTTCCTTTGCGGCGTAAGGACTCGCCATCATCGAAGACAGAGACGTGCACTCCGCGGCGGGCAGAGGTGCAAGATAAGGTACCGTGACGAAGAGAGGTGGCACGAAGAGGTTGTCACGAAAGTAGTCCTAACCACCAGGACCAGGGGCAGTGAAGGTCGAAGACGGCAATTCGAGCGAGGAGTAAGGTTGATAACCAAAATGAGAGGCACGATGGCCATCCCGAAAGCAGGGTTGCAGGATGATGCTTGGGCGAGGATAGGCGACTGGGACAGAGAGATAACGCAAGTCCACCTTCTGGGGTGGGCCTCCACCCACCTGCATAAGGTCGTCGACTGACCTTTCCCGAGACGAGTTGGAATGCGGGTACCATCTTTCCGGAGATTTCCGGTTCCTCCCGTACTCTACAACTCCCCACATAAGTGAACGTGGACTCCGAAGTGTGACACTGGGTGCACGTAGTCAGAATTCCGTGACGCAGAGAGGGTGTTCAGCTTCATGGGGTGGCAAAGTGAAAAGCGCCTTCTTGGCGAGAGTCCACGCCACCACAAATATGGGCAGGTCTTGACAAGTTAGTTGCCGATATCGACCGGAAAAACAAAGCTGCCGAGGAAACTAAGAAGCGCAAGGAAAAGCAGGCTGAAGCCAAGGAAAAAGTCGTAGATGTAGTCGAGAATCAGGGATCATTTAGAGTCACACACACAAAGACATGTCAAAAACATCAACCACAAGGCAGCTGCACTGTAGCCTACAGGGTCTGTATTTTATTCTGTATTTAATTGTATTTAATTGTATTTTATTGTATTTTATTGTATTTTATTATTGAATTTGTATTTAATTATTTGACCCTTGTATTATACCATCTTTGGGGGGGGGGCAGGGGGCGCACTAAGGATTGGGGGGTGCAACGGGCAATGTCAACGTCTGCTAAATTTGGAAGGGGGGGGGGGGGGGGGTCTGTTTGTGCACACGGTGCAGTAGTAAAGGCTTTCACTAGTAAATTTACTAGTGGTTTTACAAGTGAAAATGGTTTACAAGTGCACTAGTAAAATTTACAAGTGATTTGGCAGGTGTTTTGGGGTAAAACAAGAAGAAACTGTGGCAAGTGAAGCACACATTCAGAAGAACCGGCTTCTTTTTCACCTAACTCATCAAAATGGGGCTGGGAGAGCATAGCAAAGTGTCAACGCAGTGCTTGAGAGCCCCGCGCTTAGGCAGACCGCGTCAATCCAGGTTTCCCCCACTCCAAGGCAAACGTGAACACTCGAACACGACCCCCCTTTGGCTCGATGCGGTGGGAACACGGGACAATAACATCGGAACAGACGGAGCGCGAGGGAGGAGGCGTCCTTGTCCTCTCAGAGCAGAGTCGTGCACAGGTACGTCCTGGTACCAGAAATAGATGGGCGCCATTGCACGGCAAAAGATGCTCTGGTATCTTGCGTTTGGCCCAGGAGGTTACGAATATCTCTGCCTGCGTGCGTCTTATGCCGGACAGGCTTGGCATCCATTTTTTGGACTGAGTCGTGGGCAACAGTGCGGTCAACTCTGAAAGGCAAACACCGTAAACGGAAATAAGTTGGACCGGACAAAATGGTCCAACTCACCTATTTTGGGCTCTGGTGGTCCAACTTTTGTCCGGCCAACTTTTTTCGGGGGCTTCGTGCAGTTTTGCGGCTGGCACTCGCTCCACTCCGTAGTCGCGCATGGGTCCGCCGCCAGGAGTTCCCGAACACTGCGCGGCGCTGCGTAACCCGCTGAGTTCCCTCCAGCAACTTGCACTGGAATCACAAGATCTTCCTTGCGTGGAAGGATGTTTGATCGCGACCGGTTGCGGTTGGTCAGTGCCGAGGGTGGACCAAGATGCGTCCACCGTCTGTCCCATTGCTTTGGTAGAGTGCAAACGCAAAAATGCAGAGTGCAAACGAGGAGGCTCGAGGTTGGCTGACCGTGAAGGAAAAAGTATGAGCCGCCAATAAACGACGATCTTAGTACGCTCAAGAAGAAACCCACGCATCTCTCGCGCCTGACTACCCATTTGTCACGGGACATTTTTTTACCTCATGCCCATCGACCCAACCCCGCCTAAGTGGATACGTGCCTGGGCGGAAATATGTTGGACCGGACAAAATGGTCCAATTGTTTTGGTCGTCCGCGGTCCAACTTTTGTCCGGTCCAACATATTTTCGGTCCAACATATTTCCGGTCCAACTTTCTTCTGCTTATGGTATGGAAGATTCACGGGGGGTTTCGAGGACTGGAGGATTCTTGTCACACGAGGGTGCTGGGGGAAGTTGTTTGGGCTGTTGCCGTGAGATTAGTACTTCTTGGGGTTTGGTGGTTGCTTGGTCGGGTCGGGGTGTTGGGAACGAACGCGGTGTGCCTACTGCTTCATTTTATTGTCGTTGATTCTTGGGGTGTATGCTTGTAGGGCCCATGTTGCCCATTCAGCGCACTTGTCTCCCGGGCAACGCGTAGAGCCACTCTCCGGATTACCGCGTGGTTCCCTTCGCATAGGCGTCCAGGGCCTGCATTCGGGTGGGTGCCCGAACACCGGCCTTTGGTCCGCCTCCGGCTGAAACCATCTAAGGTGCGCTGTCGCCCGCTGTCAGAATGTGTTGAGAGGTGGCCTTTTCGTTGCACCCTAAACCACATATCTCCGTTGTGCCGTTTTGTAGAATCGATTGCCTCACTAGCGCACTGCTCCGCTGGACCTCCGGAGTTGGTGCAGCGTCTTGCCGTTGATGCTGCTCTCGGAGTCTGCGGTTCCTCTGATGCTCGAGGGTCCCCCGTGCAAACCTGCCGATCTCTTCCATCTGCACTAGGCCGGCGGCATCTTGGGCGCATACATATTGGAGGCCTGCATCATGGTAGACCGATTCACATCAAAGACGCTTCGTCCGTTCAGCACTCTTCCTGCTGCCTCGTCCGCTTTTTCATGTTTACGAAACCTCACAAGTTTCTGACTACTATGGTCGAGCCCGAGTGTTACATTGATGGGCTGTGTGGAACTCCTTACTGCGGCAACAACAATGTCAAGATCCCTGCTTGGGCAAAGCCCGTGCCGAAGCGTGTCGGGAAGTGGCAGGCATGCTCGGACCGACTGGAAGTATTCGCAACAGTCAGGTGGTCGCTTCTGCCCAGGGTTCCCCGCTCCCCGCTCACGTCGCCATTGTAGAGTGTGTTTCACTGTTGTGAATTTGGCACGACACCACTCACAGTGCGTCTCTCTTGCCTCTGTTTCTTCTCATTTTGTAGACGCTTTTCCTCGGCAGCTGTCAACTAGCTCAACAAAAGTCTCAGGGTAAAGGGGCTGGACAGTGCGCACAGTTCCAGTTGGGTGCGCGCCGCTCCTCTCATCCTTTTTCAACGGCGCGGCTGTATATCAGGGGAGATGATTCCCATAAAGGCTCCCAACAACCCTGCCCAACTCAGTCCGAGGGGTAGTGCACATCGACCAAGCCTCCCCAGTTTTCGATCGCGCAGTTTTTCACGCAAAACCCCCTACAAATCACTGTTTTGGACTGAAAAACACCTGAATTCACTTGTAATTTTTACTAGTGCACTAGTAAAATTTACAAGTGCACTAGTAAAATTTACAAGTGCACTTGTAAATTTTACTAGTAAAAGTGTAAATTTTACTAGTAAAAATTTTTACTAGTAAATTTACTAGTAAAAGGGTCATTTTACAAGTTTACTACTGCACCGTGCACCTGGTGGCCGGGGACCCCCCCCACCCTTTTTTCCGGGGACCCCCTTAAACGCGCTCTTTCGCGATGGATCTTTCCACTCCGTCCTCGGGTCGTCTGTGAGGCCTGAAATTTGACGTGCAAAACACAGGCTGAAACCGGGAAAATCTGCCCTTTCGTGGTTTTCTTGGTGCCGTTGTTTCGAAACTCTCTAGGTACATTTCCCAGCGGATTTGCCTGAAAAACAGCTTTTGGGGGGTATTGGCATTTTAGGGAAAGCACATGGTAAATCGGCCAAATTTGCTCGAATTTTCACTTTTTGGGCCAATTTTCCAGATTTTGGCTGATTTTTGAGTGCACTGCAGGAATCTTGGTTTTCGGGGAAACTGACTTTGCTCAAGAGTTGCTAGGTACATTTCCCTGCCAAAAAAGTGCAGGAAAACATTTTGGTGGGGATTGACCATTTTTTCCGCAAAAGTGGGTTTCGATTTCGAAAACGAGGAGAACGGATTCATCTGGAGGAAACGGAGTACCCACTCGGCACCGGGGGGTCTGGGAAACACCCCAAAAACAGCCCCCAAAACGACCCCCCCCCCAAAAGGGGGGTGCAACGTGCAACGGGGGCAACGTCCCTTAGTGCGCACCCTGGGGGGGGGGGGGGGGGGGACCCAGGGTTAGCAACTTCGTTTTGGGTTCCCGGCTTAGTCCCCCCCCCCCCCCCCCCCCCTGCAGCTGCGTTGAACCCCAGGCATCATCGGAAAGAAACAAGATGAGGACGTCGGTTTTCCTCGCGGCGCTGGTCGCGGCCGCGCACGCCAGCCAATGGTGCGTCTCGGAGAACGAGGTCCCCTCCGCGTCTGCCTTTTACAGGGGGACGTACAAGGATTTTGCGCTCTACGCGGGCGGTCCCTCCGTTGCGGGGTGTGTCCCCATTGCGCCGTACACCTCCGGCAATGACGGCCTGTGGCTCCTCCAGTTCGAGGAGGAGCGCCGTATGGCGGATGTTATCGCGCACCTGGCGAAGGCTCCCGGGGTGTCGCTGGTGCACAAGACCCCGCGGAGTATTGTTGTCTCGGGAGGAGACGTCGTGCCGGCGCAGCTGTCGCTGGATGCGTGCGGTACCGAGAGGGGGATGGACATCATGCCGCTCCCGACACATGTCGTGACGAAGCCGAAGCAGATGTCGGCAAGACTCCTTGCGAGCAGCAAAAAGCCGCGCAGCGAACAGATCCAGGCCATCGTCGACATGGTGTCGCAGGCGCAGATCGTCGGTGGGATCCACTTCCTCGAGGAGATCTACACGCGGAACTCGTACTCCGACCAGTTGTACCGGGGTGTCGACTGGGTGGAAGCCCGGTACCGCGACTACAACATGACGACCGAGCGTATTCCGTTCCGGGCCGACATGGCCCCCAACGTGGTCGCAACGCTGCCCGGTGTGACGTCCCCAAGTGTCGTTGTCGTTGTGGGGGCGCACCTTGACAGCAGAAACACCAACACCAACGACGCCACCAAC
This sequence comes from Diplonema papillatum, assembly GCA_030068145.1. Classification (NCBI taxonomy): domain Eukaryota; phylum Euglenozoa; class Diplonemea; order Diplonemida; family Diplonemidae; genus Diplonema; species Diplonema papillatum. The sequence goes on along the minus strand of JAPJBO010001229.1, from coordinate 7,983 downwards.
CCGGCTCCAGGGGCCGATGACAACGCGTCGGGGACCGTTGCGCTGCTGGAGATCGCTCGGTTGATCTTCCAAAACAACCTCCAGTTCGACTACACGCTCAAGTTCTGCGCCTTCACGGGCGAGGAACAGGGGCTGCTCGGATCCGCGCACCTCGCGCAGCTGTGGAAGGGGCAGGGCATGGACATCGAGGTCATGTTTAACGCGGACATGCTCGGGTGGACCCTTCCCGGCCAGCCCATCAACGTCGGGTTCAAGGACGCCTCGGTGGACTTGCCGCTCACCGCGAAGATCCGGGACATGATCCCGCAGTACGTTGCCGGTGTCGGCACTGCGATGTCCGCCAGCTGCTGCAGCGACTACCTCAGCTTCAACCGCGAGGGGTACTCGGCCGTCGGCTTCTTCGAGAACGGCGGCGCCGCATCGAACTACCCGCACTACCACACGGAGACCGACCTCGAGATGTACCTGAACACCGAGCAGCTTCGCACGCACACGCAGGCCATGCTCGCCGCTGTTCTCACCTACACCGGCCTCCTCCCCGCCCGCGCCGCGCGCGCCCCGGCGGCCAAGAAAGCGTACCGTGTCGCCAACGGCGGCGACATCATGCCGACCCGCGCGACCTACGTCTACATCACCCCCGTCGATGTCGCTGGCTCCGCGGTCGTCCCCAACGCCAACGTCTCTGTGATCGCCGTCTACGACAGAACCGACGCCCAGGCCGGGTGGAAGCCGGTTGACATCAACGCGGACCTCCCAAAGTACCTCGTCCGCAGCCGCCACGCCGAAGACCGCGTGAACCTGAAGAAAGCCTACGGCAAAAACCTTGTGCCGATCACCGAAGAGTACTACATCCAGGCGACCGGTGAGGTTGGCGAACGGAAGGCGCACTCCTGCGGCAACGTGATGCTCATCCCGGGGGCAGGGATGCGCAAGAGAAGCGAGATGACGCTGCCGGTGGTTAGCGCGAAGGCGCAGGACAAGAAGGATGAGTACATGGCGAAGGTGACGTCCCCGAACTGCGAGAGTGTCCTCCGCGGGATGAGCGGCGACCAGCCGATCATGGTCAACGACCAACCGCTTACGCTCCGGACGCGCTATTCGTTCGTGCCGGACAATCTCTACGCCGCGGAGTGGATGGCCGAATGGATGCTCGACAACGCCGGCTGCGACGACATCATCTTCCAGTCCTTCATCGTCACTAGCTGGGGCATTACCCGGAACGTTATCTGCGTCAAGCTCGGGTCGCAGCACCCGGAGGAAATCGTGGTGCTCGGCGCCCATTTCGACTCCATCAGCTCCGCTAACGGCGGCGACTCCGCCGCCTATGCCCCGGGTGCCGTCGACAACGGCAGTGGCGCCACGTCCGTCATGATGGTTGCTCAGGCCCTGCGTGACTTCCAACCGAAGCGGACGATCCATTACGTGATGTTCTCCGGCGAAGAACAGGGCCTCTACGGGTCGACCCACTACGTGTCCGTCGCGCAGCAGGAGGGCCGCGACATCAAGGCCGCGCTCATCATGGACATGACCGCGTACTCCAACAACTACTTCGGCGTCACCTTCGAAGGCACCCAGGACGCAGCCATCGTTCTCCTCATGGCCAACGCTGTCGAGAACCTCGAGTACCTGAAGCGTACCCTTGGCTCGCAGCTGGAGTTCCAGCTCGCGCACAACTCCTTCGGGTCTGACCACGTCCCGTTCCAAAGAGCCGGTATCCCGGCCATCCTCCTCATCGAGAAGGACGACACCGACTACCCCGGTATGTCCTCCTACTTCAACATAAGCGCCCGCTTGGAAGGAAATGCTCGAGTGCTGTAACCCCACACTCAGGTGAACATCAGAGTGAAAACCCAACACGGGGTGTAAGCGAAGAACAAGAAAGCCTGTTACAGTTACTAATTGTATTGGAAATCCCCTCTCTACCCCATTCCGGTCGGGGTCAAAGCAGCGGCGTCGAGTATTTTCAGACCCGAAAACCTCCGTCGTTACCCCTACAGCTGACTAAAGTTCCCCCGCCAATGCATCCATCCACACCCTCCACACAGGCTACCACAGAACGACCGACACCGTGGCCTACGCCAACTGGGACCAGATGAGAGACATTGCCAGAGTCATCCTCGGACAGGTCGTCGACTACTCTGCTTAAGCACCCAGCCACAGCCCCCTCCCGCTGCCACCAATGCATCGGGGGCCGTGCCTGTTCGTTGCACCACACCTCCTAGAGCCGACACGCACGCCGACATACAACGTCGCCGCACGCACAAATAGTCCCACGGAGTGCCAACCCCACCTAGGCATACATCCGATCCGACTCGTATGCGAGAGTGATACGAGTGAAATGCGAGAGTGTGTAAACCACTCAAGAACCATGCATTTGACCCGTATTCGAGGCTCCGACAGGAATACCAAGTGGAGATAGCACAAGAACGAAATAAGGCTACGCCAACTGCAGCTTTGCAGCTGGCATTGTGTCCTGCTTTCAAGACAAGGACACCTCAACACAGTATGTTGTCAACAACAACACTGGTTGCTCCATGGTATTGCTTTCAATGCTTGAATAATGGTCGAAAACACCGCCTCCTTCGTCCAGGACGAGGGGGAAGTCGAAAAGGAAAGGATACTCAGAAGCAGAGCTTCGTGGGTGTCGACGGGACCTACGTCCGCCGCAACCCGGGGTACACGGCAAGCGTGTTCACTCCCGTTAGCCGACCGCGCTCCGATGAGGCAACCGAGCTGGTTGTCCCAGGATTTGCTAAGCCCGTCGCATCTCTGCAGCGGGTCTTCGGTAATGACGATCTTGCATTCCTAATTGCGATCACCGTATTCAAACGCGATACCGTCTCTGTCTCGGTTTCACCCGTGCACTTGTCAGCACCAAATCTACGGTCGCTGCAAATGGCACCCAAGTGGGGTTCACACGACAACATGCAAGCACCGTTCTGTTTCTATCGTTTATTATAGCATGATTCCAACTTGGTTTGGTGCACGCAAGTCGGTTCACGCCACTTCACTAGTACTGCGAAGTCTTTGCAGCACATTTTTTTGAGACTGGGGGTCCTATGAACATGCACTCCGCCGAACTTAGCTTCGCCCGAACTCAGCCGCGCCCGAACTTTGCATCACCCAAACTTAGCATCGCCCGAACTTTACTGTTTCCCGAACTTTAAGTGCTGCCTCCGCTGCCTCCAGTCTCGCCCCGCGCCGGCCTTTTACCGAGCGCACGTACTTAGGCATTTTCTTCTGTTTGCATGGCTCTCCCGTCTGCTGGCGTGTGAAAATTGTCATGATCCGGGTGTTTGGGTAGTCTTTACAGCAACAGCTGCTGGTTGTGTGTAGGTACTACACTATTGACGACGTTGCATGACAACACGGCGGCACGCTTTGGGACAGATTTTTCAACATCATCTTTTGTGCGACCACCTGTGGGCGGATTCCGCTTGGTATCAGCCCGCAATGCATTTCCCCGCCGATTCCTACCTGTTTTTGGGGGTTGGTATTTTTTCAACGGCTGCCTATGTGCGAATCCAAGAGTACCCCTTTTGTGACACAGTCTGGCCGATTGACTACCGTAATTGGAATAGTGTTGAACTGGACTAAAGCTGGAATGGGTAAATGACAGACCGGGTAAAACCTGGGACACCCGTGGGGGGGTGTCCCACCAGTGGTGGTCTTGCAGCCTCCTGTGACAGCGGCATCTGGGGGTCGAGTTGAGTATTGAGCACCCGAAGGCACAGGCAAGCACCAGGGTCGCGATATTCTGCAACGTACGCAAAGTTGCAAACCCCGAAGAAAAAAAATGCTGAACCGGGTAAAACCTGGGACGCCCAGCCCCATTTTTGGGGGTGTCCCAGGTTTTACCCGGTTAAACATTAATCCAATTACGGTATTAGGAAATAAATGGTGGAAACCCAAACCAACGGCCTTCATCACATCCAGGTGCTTGAAGAGCGAACAACAAAATCTACTACTCTCCTCCTTCTTCCTTTTCTCCTTCCTTTTCTCGTCAGGCCCATCCTCAACCTAACCCGAAGCCAAAAAAAAAACAAAACCGAGGATGGGGTTGGTCAGCACGACAATCGGCCCAGCGCTCCCCAAGTCTGATGTGATCACGGTACGAACCTGGCAACCCCTTGATTTCAGAAGAAGAAAACATCGCTCGTACAGCCTCAATGGTCAACCGGAGACCCTAAACCACAAGAAACGCAAGAAGAAAAAGCTGACACGCTATCAACTCTTTCCAATCCCCGAACACCACGGACACAAAAAAACAAAACGCACGCACGGACAGGCTGATGGCGGAACCCGAGGACCCCATTTGCCTTTCAGTGCGGGAATTGTGCCAAGTAACCCACACACACACACACACACACACACACACACACACACACACAACACACACACACACACACACACACCCGTGGTCGTACTTTCGTGAAGGGAGGCACCACGTTAAAACGGGTCCGTAACACACACACACACACACACACACACACACACACACACACACACACACACACACACACACACACACACACACACACACACACACACACACACACACACACACACACACACACACACACACACACACACACACACACACACACACACACACACACACACACACACAGCGTGGACGTCTCTCGTACAGGAAGGCACCACGTTAAAGCGGGTCCGCAACACACACACACACACACACCTCCCGGTTACTGGAAGGAGGGTGGGGTTGTACGACCTTGCAATTTCTTGCAGGCGGGAACCGTTGTTTGCCTGAAGCCTCCATTACCTATGGGGGAGGCGGTGTTCATCAACGCCGCTTTCCGACCAAAAACGCCCGTCCCACGCCACGCACAGCACACCGATCTGCGCTAAGCTTTTTTTGCCTGCAGCAGTACCTACCCAGTCACCAACCACACCAATGCGCGGGTCGTCACGGTCGCCCACAGGAGCACCTGCCTTCGTTGCTTCTTGGTCACATACGGCACGTCCGATGCACCAACCTATTGCTCGTTTTCTGCCGTGTACCTCGATTTCCCCTGCCTCCGAATTTCGTTCCCGCACTTCCAATCCCTCACCCCGTCCCCCCCCGCTCCTTCCTTTTGATAAAACGTCGCGATTGTTTTCGAAGTGTTTCCCCCTCGGGAGGCCTTCACGTAGCGAACAGCGCACGGTACCTTAGCAGCCCGGGAGGTCGCGTAACCGATACCCCAGCCTGCGGTGGGTGGTGCGCGCCTCAAAGCGGGAGTACCTTCAACGAAACGCACTAGCCAGAGCGGAGATCACCAAGAGACCTCAAAGCCCTGCGTGGGACGCTTGTCCCTTGGAGGTCTTCACGTGGGTGTCCTGAGCAATGCACGCTACCCTAGAAGCCCGGGAGGTCGTGCGTAACCGACACCCCAGCCCGCCACCAGGGTGGGCACACCTCAAAAGCGGGAGTACCTTCAACGAAACGCGCTAGCCAGAGCGGAGAAGATCACCAAGAGACCGCAAAGGACCATTAAAAGGACCAGATGTCCGGGTTGTCCCCTTCGCCTGCTTGGGACGCTTGTCCCTTGGAGGCCTTCACGTTGGGGTACTGAACAACGCTACCCTAGTTGCCTGGGAGGTCGTGCGTAACCGACACCCAGCCCGCCGCCAGGGTGGGGCACCACGAAACGCGCAAGCCAGAGCGGAAGAACACCAAGAGAAAGGGCCATACCAAAGGACCAGAGTGTCCGCAGTGTGCCCGGCTTCCGCGGCCGCAGGCACAAGCTTCCCCTGCGTGGGACGCTGAACCGCTGCCAGGGTGCATTTCTTTGTCAGGAAGACTGCTGTGCCTCACCACAGACTTACGTTCTGGCTCAGGGCCCACACGGTGCACCAGTCAAGCAATTTTTTGACTTTGATTGGTGGTTTTAATATAGGTGTTTAATTCAGCTAATCCCGAGCAAAGCCCAGGCAGGAGCGCGGACCACCAAACCGGATCAGTCATTTGTTTCTGTTCAACTCGTTTGGCTGGAGAGCGCCCTGCCACTGCTCGCCGGGACTGAATACCCGTGTAGCAAAGCATGCGGGGAGGCTGATGCCTGAGGCGCGAGGCGCGGTCCACTGAGGAGGGGTCGTCGCATCGGTACAGCTGTTCCAGCTGAGATCCGTCCTGTCCAGTACTTGACGTGCAAGCCGTGGATATTCGTCTGGTGCCTGGCCAGCGCCTAGTCATGACGAGACTCGCTTGGCTGAGGTCCGCCGCGCTCGGCGGCAGCTCGCCTGGTTGGGGTCCGCCTGGTCGCTGACGTGCAGCTCGCTTTGGCTGAGATCCGCCGTGCCACGTGCACGGCGTGCAGCTCGCTTGGTTTGAGATCCGTCTGGCCTCGATGACGTGCAGCTCGCTTTGGCTGAGATCCGCCGTGCCACGTGCATGGCGTGCAGCTCGCTTGGTTTGAGATCCGTCTGGCCTCGATGACGTGCAGCTCGCTTGGCTGAGATCTCCTGGCTATAAGCTAAATAAAAAGTTTTCGGAGAAAACCATAAGGGAAGCACTTAAGTCGGGAAAATATTTATCGGAAACTGTTTCCGATAAATAATTTTTTTTGTTTCCTATAAATATTTTTGTTTCCGATATATATTTTCTTGTTTCCGATAAGGGTAGGCGGTTTTTTTTTTTTTGGCCCATGTCCGCGCGCGCGTAATTTTTTGGAAAGTCCCGGAAAAAAAAAACTTTCGCCAAAAAAAAAAAACTTTTGGGATCTGTGCATTGGAACCGGTCGTGAGAGTAACTGCAGGCGTAGTCACGAGCGTGTCCGGCTCGGGAAAAGTCGAAACCTGTTCATCACACCGATACTTCACGGCGATGCAAATCGCGTAGACTTTGTTTACCTCAGTGTGTATTGACTTTGAAGCTGACTATGCCCGGTGCTGGGTTGGTGCGCTGGGCAAGCAATATCGTGCTACTTTGACGTTGGTGTCAATCTAAACAGCAAGATTTGCGGAGCTTTAGCCAGCTCCTGCTGGACGAAGCCTCAGCCTCGAAAGTGTGCGCGGTTTTACCGGCAAGTTGGGAGGTTTTGCCACTGTGGTGCGATTATCACACAGAACCAGTCCGGGGCAGTGCACGCGTCTGTGCCTTCCGACGCCTGAAGCAGCTACTAGTATCTGAGACTCGACTGAGGAGGCATTAAAAGGACGCGGGGCAAGCGATGCGTTCACGGTGCTTGCGACATAGTGTACTTGACCGGCGGCAATGCCTTGTGCCGCGGTATATTTGCGAAGAAAACGGCACTCGTCGCCTGACAGTCTAGACCGCACATCCCTGAGCATGACTGCCTTCGTTGCACACGGCGTCTAACCAATTGCCGTGTGCTAGAAGCACCTGCCCTGCGGATGTCGAGACATCACTGGTCTCTTTCGATGTGGGTGAGGTACATCTTGTGAGTCCGGCGCCGTTTGCAAGGTGGCCACTGGCTAAAGCTTGCTGATAGGAGGGTCGGCAAAGTACAGACAAGCTCCGTTTACACCAAGCAGGACATCTTTGTATACTTGAGCCAATTCACCTACCCCCCCTGAAAGCGACTTGAGCTCGATTACACTCGATTACGCGTCGAGTACACTCGATTACACTGCGGCCGAGCATGCAAAAAAGCTCGGTATACGATGGACGGAAGATCTCGACGACGCCGAGGACGAGGCAGGGAATGTGCTGAGACTGGTGCGACAGAGTAAGGGGGAGCGAGGGCACACCCTGAGAAAGGCGATTCACGGCTGGCGACTAGGGGAGCTCGAGAAGAGGCGCACAAACTTCGGAGGGGTACGGGCGGGTGTCGACTACACCGCGACGAATGCCTACGGGCTGAAGGCGTCGACAACGCTGACGGCCGCGCGGGACGTTGCCGAGGTCGTAGCAGGGTCGGTGATGACGGAATCACATGCTGCCAAGCTGTGGGGAGGTGACGGGCTGTGCAGACGCTGTGACGAGGCGACGGAAGAAACTCTGGGCCACATTTGGTG